>BJCM01071115.1:0-17022 GCA_018326385.1 Flaveria bidentis | reverse complement strand
CTAACATCAACAACGCGTTTTGGGCGTATTGGCTGTGGATGAGAGGAGAACTCCACAGTTAAGCGTGCTCAGGTGGGAGCAATCCAGGGATGGGTGACCTCCTTGTGAAGTTTTCACCCGGGCAACCAAAAGCAAATCCGTGAGCTCCTTGTGGGCAAAGCGGACAATATTGTTGATGCGAAGGGCCGGGTGTTACACTTTCTTTGTGATTGACCATTTGTATGGAACCATTGTTGCTTGCCTTCGGTACTGTGGCCAGAGGTGTTGTGCACCGTAATGGAAGGTCTATGATAGGCTTCGGCCCAGTACCAATGAACAGAAGGACATAGCACATGACAATGGTTCACCTGAACTTTATCTTAGGTACTATGGCTAGAGGTGCGGTGCACCGTAATGGAAGGTCTATGATAGGCTTCGGCCTAGTACCAAGAGACTGAAGGGTAAAGTTCATGGTTTGATGGAAAGAAAAGATGTAATGATGAATGAACGAATGAAAGTAAGAATGTATGAACGAATGGAAGTTAACAAATGAATGATGAAGATAATAATGATATTATCTATGTGTACATATGATGTATGATCGCATGAAAGTAAAGTACGGTTTTAACAAAAGAAAAGTATGTTTTATTATAAAACTAGAACTCACTCAGTGACGCTGACTTTTATGTGTTTCCAGTTGGTAGGTAATGATTGCTGAGGATTGCACGGGGTGGCTACTCAGCTATTTTGGATGGCATCCATATTTATAATGCTTTTGTGATGTAATGCAACATGTATTTTGTAACTTGATAATGAAGTATTGTTTTGAAAAAGCTTTTATAATGAAATGAGATGTCTATTTTAAACGTTCCACTTCAATGTTTTTATGAGATATAAATGTAAACATATGTTTTATGTGCAATGATCGACCAACTGTAAGCGTCCTAGAAACAGGGCCTTACAAGTTGGTATCTGAGCCAAAGCTTAAGTGAAATGGGTAAATTTTCAAAATAATCCTTAACTTAAACTGAGAATGGGACGGAAAGTGAAGGGATGCCAATCTGAGTAGCTGCGTGCCATCATGTATTTTCATAATGTTAACCGGTATTATGTGTGCATGGTATGTGTTTATGTGTTATTTGTAGATTTAAATACTGATGTAGTTAGGACACGTAATGCTTGGGGTATGAAGAGTAAAGTAAGTGGCTAATCACAACTGGCCACTATAATTAGGGACTTACAATACTTGACATAAACTAAGTTGTTCCCTTAAATGACCGTGATAGTGTTTGAATCTTTTAGTGTGCGTGTGAATGGCCGGTGGTAGATCTTCGAAAGCCTCTCGTGTTGGTGGTCGTGATGGGCTTGGTGTCGAGCCGCGACCCAAGAGGAGAAGACCCAGAGTCAAAAAGGTGGTTCATGAAGAACCTGAGACCCCTCATCCGGAGAGTGGTGATGAGAGTGCAAACTTAAGGGCCTCGGTGAAAGAGGCGGTGGTTGAAGAGGTGCATCAGGTCATGCAGACAATCTTACCGTCTGTAGTGACTGAAGTGATTAAGGTTGTACGAGAAGGGGAAAGGAAAGAGTCGAATAGGTCCTCAGGAGGACGGGAGCAAGCCCCCTACTTTCAAAGCTTCAACACAAACAACAGAATAGGTCCATGTAGGAGGTGACACGAGGCTGTAATTATGGGGCATTTTGACGATGCAAGCCCCTTACTTTTGATGGTAATGGCATTGTTGTTGCTGCTCACTAGTGGGTGAGAGAAATAGAAGCTGGATTGAACATCAGCTAGTGTCGAGAGGATCAGAGAGTAAAGTTTGTTGCCCATTCTTTTGTGGACTCGGCTCTGTGTTGGTGGGACAATATAGTCCAAGCCGAGGGTAACAGGGCTATTAGAAGAATGACATAATCGGAGCTGACGAAGTTGGTGATTGAGGAGTTCTGTCTTCATAGGGAGATGGATAAGGTTGAGAGGGAGTTCTTGCAGCTGGAGGCGGGAACCATGACACATCAGCAGTACACCACCAAGTTCAACGAGATGGCACGTCTGGTGCCGGATCAGGTGAAGCCTCCGTCACGGAAGATTAAGAGGTACATTCAGGGATTGCCAGCGGACATTCGCCGGTACATGATCGCTGCCCGACCGAGCACGTTTAGGTCGGCGGTGGATTTGGCAGGGAGATTGTACGATGAGAGAGCCGTGTTGGAGGTGGCTGAAGGTAACAGGAAGGGTGGTGGTGATCGGAACTGGAATGGAAAGAGGTTTGGTCGGGGTGATGCCTCAACGGGTAATAAGAAGGCACGGGTGGACGACTGTCGTGTGGTCATATCGGGTGCGGGTTTGAAGAAGTGTGGTAGGTGTGGAAAAGAGCATAGTGGGGAGTGCAGGTTGGGATCAAACGTGTGCTTCAAATGTGGGAAGGTGGGGCATATAGCAAAGGACTGCAGTATGATATGGTGCTTTAACTGCGGCGTGGAGGGCCACATAAGTAGAGATTGTAAGAAGCCGAGGGCTGAGGGTTCCGGGGTGAAGAAGACGGGGAGTGAAGGACCGATGAAGAGCGCCAGGGCATTCACCATGACACAGGAGGAAGCTAGGATGGACCCTGATGTTGTGTCCGGTATGTGTCTAGTAAACCAAACTATAGCTTCTGTGTTATTCGATTCGGGTGCCGGTAAAAGTTTTATTTCTGCTGCTTTCTGTGCTAAGCTGCCTATTTGTAGTAGACGTGTTGATGTACCCTTTGATGTAGAAACTGCCATAGGTAAGTCTACCAGGATTTCTGAGATGATAGAGGATTGTGATCTGGAACTAGAAGGTCATAAATTTCATATTAGACCGTTCGTGATGACCCTAGGTAGTTTCGATTTGGTTCTTGGGATGGATTGGTTAGCAGAATTCGAGGCGAACATTGTGTGTCGCAGAAAGATGAGTCGGTTGATAGCGCCCGACGGGAGTTCGGAAACGATTCATGGGGATCGGATTACGACGATCCCGAAAGTAATTTCAATGGCGGTGGCGGAAAGGTGCATGAGACGTGGATGTAGTGCCTACTTGGCCTATGTAAAGGACGTGGATATGCCAACGCCACAACTATCCGATGTACCGGTTTTGTGTGACTTTCCAGATGTGTTTCCAGAAGATTTACTAGGAGTGCCACCCAACAGAGAGATTGAGTTTCAGATTGATCTGATACCGGGTGCCCAACCGGTTGCCAAGGCATCGTATCGGTTGGCTCCGATGGAGATGAAAGAATTGATGGAACAGTTGCAAGAGCTGCTTGATAAGGGGTTCATTAGACCGAGTATCTCTCCTTGGGGTGCTCCAGTCTTGTTTGTGAAGAAGAAAGACAGTAGTATGAGGATGTGTATTGACTACCATGAGCTGAACAAGTTGACAATGAAGAAGCGATACCCCTTACCGAGAATAGATGTTTTGTTTAATCAGCTCCAAGGTGCCAGTTGGTTTTCAAGAATAGATCTTCGATCAGGCTACCATCAGCTAAAGGTAAAAGAGCAGGATGTTCCTAAAACAGCTTTTCGCACGCGTTATGGTCACTACGAGTTTCTTGTTATGTCTTTTGGTTTGACCAATGCGCCAACTACTTTTATAGATCTGACGAACCGTGTGTGTCGGCCTATGTTGGATAAATCAGTGATTGTGTTTATTGATGATATCCTGATTTATTTGAAGAGCAAGATTGAGCATGCCGGCCATATTCAGGAGGTTTTGGAGACGCTGATAAAGGAGAAGTTGTACGCCAAGTTCTCCAAGTACGCATTTTGGTTGCGTGAAGTTCATTTCTTAGGTCATATGGTGAATCCTGACGGGATTATGGTGGACCCGGCAAAGGTGGAGGCGGTGATGCAATGGAAGTCTCCTAAGACGCCATCCGAGATTCGTAGCTTCTTGGGTTTGGCGGGTTACTACAGAAGATTCATTCAAGACTTTTCTAAGATCGCTTCTCCACTCACTAAGTTGACCCGGAAAGATGTGAAATTTGTATGGGGTCAAGCTCAAGAGAATGGATTTGAAGAATTGAAGGCGAGATTGATTCAAGCTCCTGTTCTGTCATTACCTGATGGAAGTGAAGATTTGGTGGTTTATTCTAATGCTTCCTACTCGGGTTTGGGGTGTGTGTTAATGCAAAAAGAGAAGGTTATAGCCTATGCAACCCGACAGTTGAAGGTTCATGAGGTCAGTTATCCTACTCATTACTTGGAGCTAGCAGCCGTGGTCTTTGCGCTAAAGATTTGGAGGCACTATCTGTATGGAACGATGTGTACCATATTCACTGACCACAAGAGCTTGAAGTACTTCTTTGAGCAGAAGGACTTGAACATGAGGTAGAGACGATGGTTGGAGCTCATAAAATATTATGACTGCGAGATCCATTACCATCCGGGCAAAGCCAATATGGTGGCGGACGCCCTTAGCTGAAAAGAGAAGCCCGAGCCGATTTGGGTGAAAGCATACCAGATGATCATGACCTCCGATGTGATGAAGCAAGTCAAGGAGTTCCAAGATGAGGCATTGAAAGAAGATCATCTTAACTCCGAAAGAATGAGAGGTCTGGCCGCAGAATTGGGTGAAAACACGCTTGGTGTTAGAACTCGATTTGGATGGCTGTGGATTCCTCATTTTGGAGATCTACGAGTGAAGATTTTGGATGAAGCTCACAAAACTCGATACTCTATTAATCCCGGTGCTACAAAGATGTACCGAGACATGAAGAAAGACTATTGGTGGCCGGGTATGAAGCGTGATGTGGTAGAGTATGTGAGTAAGTGCCGTACTTGTCTACAGGTGAAGGCCGAGCAACAGAAGCCGTATGGGAAGATCCAACCGTTGGATATACTAGAATAGAAGTAGGAGCACATCACCATGTATTTTATTACGAATTTGCCGCATACTCCGAAATGATATGATGCTATGGGGACGAGGTTACACATTAGGATGGCTTATCATCCTCATATTGATGGTCAGTCAAAAAGGACCATTCAGACATTGGAGGACAAGCTTCGGGCATGTGTGATTGATTTTGGGGGAAGTTGGGATGACCACCTACCGTTAGCTGAATTCTCATACAACAACAGCTATCAAGCCAGTATTGGTATGCCACCCTATGAGATGCTACACGGTAGGAGATGTAGAACACCCGTCTGTTGGGGTGACATTGGTCATAAAGAGTTAGGAGCTCCGAGGTGATCGAGGCTACGACTAAGAAGCTTGAAAAGATCAAGGCCTTCATAAAGGCAGCCAAAGATAGACAGAAGTCGTATGCTGATAAACGACGCAGACCAATCGAGTTCAGGGTGGGTGACCGGGTTATGTTGAAGGTCTCACCTTGGAAGGGGATCATCCAATTCAGAAAGCGGGGAAAGTTGAGCCCAAGGTATATAGGCCCTTTCCGAATCATTGCTCGAGTAGGAGAGATAGCCTATAGATTGGAGTTACCAGAGGAGTTAAGTGGAATTCACCCGACATTCCACGTATCTCATCTAAGGAAGTGCTTGGCAGATGAAGATATGATTGTTCCACTGGAGGATATCGAAGTAGACGAACGACTCAATTATGTGGAGCAACCAGTGGCAATCATCGATCTAAAAGAGAAGAGGCTGAGAAATAAAGCGGTTCCTCTTGTGCGTGTACAGTGGAAACACAGGAAAGGATCCGAGTCAACATGGGAGACTGAAGAGGAAATGAGGCGTCATTAACCACGTTTGTTCGAGGAATAACAGGTTTCGGGAACGAAACCTATATAAGGGGGTGGACTTGTAACACCTGGATATTTCCTTTGAAGCCGACGAAAGAAGAAAAAGAAATAAAGTCCAAAGTCGGGGGACCAAACTTGCCAAAACGTGAAAAAGTTTGGATGAATGGGGAATAAGAGGGGAGGGCAGCCCACACCCTCCCCCACACCCACAAAATTCTGCTAAAGAAGAAAAAGAGAGAAGAGAAGGAGAAAAAGGAGAAAAAGCTTGGTTCGAGTGTATTCGAGCTTGAAAATCGAAGTGTAGTGGGTGTAATCGAAGCTCTACTTGTCAGTATTGTTTGTGTGAGTGCGAGGACCCCTTTTTTTTACTCGTTTTCAACTGATTTGGGGCTGGAACACATAGTGAAAACCCGTTTTTGAAATGTGTGTGTTTGACCCATGTGTATGCGTTTGTGTGTGATGCGTTTGGAGTTTGTTTCCGGGCTTGTATGTGCTTGAATGGTGTTGTGGTATGCATTCCAAAGGTTTAGGATGGTTGATTTGGGCTTAGAATGAGTTTGGAAGAGGTTGGAGATCGAAAATGGTAGATTGGGTTCGGGATGAACTGCATTCTGCATCAGTTAGGGCTATGCGACCGAATGGCATGCGACTGGAGGCCATACGGCCGAAAGGAAGGCGACTGAGGTTCATACGCATGCCATTCGTGCGACTGAGGGTCATACGCATGCTAGTCGTGCGACTGAGGGTCATTCGCATGGGGAGTCATGCGACTGAGTTCCATACGCCTAGGTTCCATCCGCATTGGTCCATTCGCATAGATGTTTATCCGCATTGGTCCATTCGTATAGGTTTCATCCGCATTAGGTCCATTCGCATGGGTGTTCATTCGCACATTATCAATTCACATGATGTTCAGTCGCCTGGAGGCCATGCGACAGAAGGGTGCCCATACGCCCAAGTAGGGCTGGTGTACCCGAGGAAAATGTAGTTTATGTATTGACTTCTGGGGGAAAGTGAAGATGTAAGTTTTGACATAGAAGGTTCCCGTAAGTTCATGTAAGATGACTGTCGTGGCCTTAGAGGTTATGTTGGGCATGATGTTGATGGTGTATGATGTTGCATGATTATGCATGATGTATATTATGTATATGATGTTGCCCTGTATGATGATGACTGTGTATGATGATGTTCCCTTTATTATGTATGATTATTTTCCCTTGGCTTTACATTGAATGTTAATTAATGAAATGAAAGTATTATGTAACGTAAAGTGGAAGATAACGAAAAGAGGAACATGATGAACGAATGCATGCATTAATGAATGATGAAAGTAAAGAAAGTCTTGCAGGCCTTATATGTCGGGACACGCCCCTTTGTAAGGTGTTAGTCCAACGGTGTGTGGGTTCACTACCCCGGGAGGATGCACATCGGGGTCTTTCTATGTGATTGACCATTTGTATGGAACCATTGTTGCTTGCCTTCGGTACTGTCGCCAGAGGTGTTGTGCATCGTAATGGAAGATCTATGATAGGCTTCGGCCCAGTACCAACGAACGGAAGGACATAGCACATGAAAATGGTACACCTAAACTTTATCTTAGGTAATGTGGCTAGAGGTGCGGTGCATCGTAATGGAAGGCCTATGATAGGCTTCGGCCCAGTACCAGGATACTGAAGGGTAAAGTTCATGGTTTGATGGAAAGAAAAGATGTAATGATGAATGAACGAATTAAAGTAAGAATGTATGAACGAATGGAAGTTAACGAATGAATGATGAAGATAATAATGATATTATCTATGTGTACGTATGATGTATGATCGCATGAAAGTAAAGTACGGTTTTAACAAAAGAAAAGTATGTTTTATTATAAAACTAGAACTCACTCAGCAACGCTGACTTTTATGTGTTTCCAGTTTGCAGGTAATGATTGTTGAGGATGGCACGGGGCGGCTACTCAGCTCTTTTGGATGGCATCCATAATTATAATACTTTTGTGATGTAATGCAACATATATTTTGTAACTTGATAACGATATATTGTTTTGCAAAAACTTTTATAATGAAATGAGATGTCTATTTTAAACGTTCTGCTGCGATGTTTTTATGAGATATAAATGTAAACGTATGTTTTATGTGCAATGATCGACTAGCTGTAAGCGTCCCGGAAACGGGGCCTGACAAATATTTTAATAATATGTCACCAACGGGTGAAATTGGTTAACCTAGGGTAGTTAAGTTTTCTGTGTACAAGTACTTATGTACTTATGTGTTCTAGGTAACATTTGAAGGGTTGTCTTTGCACCTATCATCAGTTCTATTTTGTCGTTATCTTTGCACACGAGGCTAATTCATGCCCCTCTATATTATAAACTCTCTTCTGGGGGAGATAGCATACTGGTACTCAAACGCTATTTTTATTATTTTAAGTTGTGTATGTTTTAACATAGTGCAATATACCTTGAAAGTCCTCACACTTTCGGATCGTTAATAATGGTAACTAACGGGAAATCTTGGGTAGTACTACTGGGTTTGACAAGCCCCACCTGTGCGACTCGAGTTCAAACGGGTGTGATAGTCTCCTAAACACAAACATCGTCACGACCTGGTAAGTCGTGACGGGAGGCAACAAACAAAGCTTCGATCGTGAAATCACTATTGTTATTACTTGTGAATTTAGACTAGCTATTTATTTCAATGCATATCTTATCTATTTCAATCATTATTTATGGGTTTTTAAATATTTGGTTGGTGCATGTTTTTCCAAATTATGCAGTTTTATACATTGGGTTTGTCTTATTTACAAAACGTATCCGTATGGTTTTAAAGTTTGAACTTTGGTTGGTTTATTAATAAATGTGACATATAGAGTCCTTTTGAGTAACTAGTGACTGCGATCCTTGTTTGTTCACATGTCTCGCAGTAAAACTTTGCACATGACTTTTGAGGTTGTGACAATTATTGAAGTAGATCATGTAACATCCATCATTTTCAAAGTTTAAACTCAAACCCGAACTCATTTTAAACTTCAATTATTAAATTGTTTTAATAATTTTAATGGATTATATGCATTAAATGTGTAATTTATATTGTGAATTATTCATTTATTAATCAAGTAAACAACTTGTAATAATTTATGGAATTATAAATAATACTTTTCATAAATTTATAAAGTTTTATTAATTATTTTACAATAGATAACTAAATGGAAAAGTCTTATTAAAATTTATAAAGTTATAAAATGAATTTTAGTAAACTTATAAAGTTTTATTAGTAATTATGAATTTTAATTATGGAAGATAAATAATCAAATTATAAACTTTACAAGCTTATAAAAGTTATAAAGATTAATAAATAATTAATTTAATTTGTTATTCAAATTTGGTTTTACAAATTCTAGGGCTTAATTTGTAATTTTTAAAGCTTGAAATAAAAAACTTTAATACATAAAACAACAAAACAATCAAACGTCAAGGACCAAAATTGAAACTTACTATTAAACCTACCCAATTCGGTGGAGTTAAATCCTCCCAATTCGGCGGAGTTAAATCCTCCCAATTCGGCGGAGTTAAATCCTCCCAATTCGGCGGAGTTAAATCGTCCCGATTCGACTCAAATTAAACCAATCGAACCGCACTTTCACTTCTTGCACGAGTTTCGAACCCATAACATGTATTAATTCAAATTATGAGCCCATTATCACTCGTTCTATCAAAAGCAAAACCCATGTTCAATGCTAAACCTGTTAAAGCTCGATTTCATGTTCAAATCAACCACAACCGGTTACATTACAACGTTCATACGATTATTTGTGAATTCAATCTCCTCATAATTGTATTTTAATCATGAAATCAAACTCATATTAAATTTTAAACCTTCGAATAAAATTTTTATTCGATAATCCTACAACCGACCAAATCGTCCCCATATAATAGAGGTGAAATTATCGAATCAACCCCCTTGAACCTTCTGCAACTTCAATTTCATCCACAACACACCCACACATCATCATCGATCACTGCCTTTTTTCGGACCTGCAACTTAGTTGAACTCCACCATGTGGGCATTTTAAACCAAAATAGATTAAGGTCATTGAATCATAAACCCTTTTAGAAGCTTCATACTAAATTAATTAGATTATCATTACCATATGCATCTCGAATTTGTTTCATTATTGCCATGGCGGTATCTGTTCTTGTCATCATCAAGTTCGACTTCAATTCAGATAATTAGATGCATACACAATCTCGGTTTAACATGGGGAAACAAAGCCCTAATGTTAATTTGATTAACATGCCCGAATTGAAGTTTAATTTGATGAAATCGATTTTTAGGGCTTATATGGATTTGGGGACTTTGCAATTAATATTCTTAATCATTTTAAAGGATCTTTTAGACAAAATCGGGCTTTAGCCCAACTGGTAACTTGCAACACCTATAACCATAAGGTCTTGGGTTTGAACCGGGCCTCTCCCATTTTTAAGTTTTAATAGTTTTTTTACATTTTTAATTTAGAAAAATATAAATTACTTTTAAATCAAAATATAAATTACTGTGTTAACTAAAAAATTTCAGAAATTATTAAATTAATTTTAAAGGTTTTTAACGTATGTATATAAATTTAATTATTTTTTTAAAGAATAACAAAGGTTATAAAAACATTATTAATTCTTTTATGTAATTTAAATGCTATGAATTTGTATCGCATAAATTTAGCTTATTTCAAAATATTTTTAATCTACATGCTAGAAATACTTTAAATAATTAATTATTCAAATAATCATTTAAATAAGTATTTAAATAATTAATTATACGATTATTCATAAATAGTTATTAAATTAAAATTTTCTTTTCATACTTTATACCTAATCTTTATTAAATCAATTCTTACAAATTAAATTGTTTAATTTCATTATCCTTCTTAATCTTAACTATTGATTTATTCCATATTTGTTAAATCAAAACATAATCAATTATATTATTTTTATCTAAGTTAATTATTAAAACCCCAAATTCCAATTGAAGTCCTCATACATATTTAGTTGTTAATCTTATATTTATTTTAATTCTAAGACATCAACCCTTAGGTTGAATCATGAAGTAAATGTTAGAGTACTTTTATCTTCTTATTGTTATATTAAGTGCACCTTATAACACATAAGTTTTCATGTGAGTTTTCATGCCTATCTTTTACTTTATTTCACACATTTTTAGGGTGAAACATGTTAACGTATAAGCTTACACTTGTAAACGTCTTGATACTTGTAAATGCACATGCAATTCCTCTTTACTTTAGTGACGGTTATTTGTAATATGGTGAGACTTATATGATAGATATTATATATTGACAATCATTAACTATTGCTAGTCTGGTGACGTCATAAATCTATGGGCCTGACAAACCTATTTGGTGCTAAAGTCGAGGTTATTGCCAGCTCCTGATGTCGTACGCTTGTTCATCATGGGAACCAAGTACACTTAGCTAATTGTTATAACTTGTAATTGATATTCTTAGTCAAGGTTTGATTGTAGCTATATGTTATCTATACACTTGCTTTATTCGTAACCATTGACATGAATTGCTACTTGTAAACTTATACACACACACACAGATACACACACACACACACATATATATACATATATATATATATATATATATATATATATATATATATGGTTAACCAATGGAAACTCACCAACTTTCAAAGTTGAACCTTTATTTTTAACATGTTTCAGGATTGCTACTTGAGGAATTCTTCTTGCTTAAATAGGACTTAGACTTAGTTTAACTAAATATCTTATCTTTTTGTCTAAATCTTTGTTGTATTGTAATGACTTAATTGTCTAGTATTATTCAATGAAAAATGTCATTTAATATTATCTTAACTTATTTAGTTCCATGAGCTATGAACAATCATTTCACATGCATCCGCCTCGATGATTTCGTCGTCGGTCGAGATGTGACAGATCGCCTTCAAATCAAATAAATAACAGTAAAATAATAATAATCCAAAAACAAATTTGTAGATAATGATAGATTAAATCATAATCACAAAGCATCAAATCTCAAATATAACAAAAAAACAAATACATTTTGTTGAATAAAACTTGATAGAACCAAAGCCAAAATGAGAACGTTGATTAAGTCTCTCGAAGGTGATATCACTAGACTTTATAGAGACAAATCGCGAGGGTCGTAAAGATGGGATGGTTGAAAAATATTTTAAAAATCAGGTATGATTTCATTTTCAAAAGAAGATACAATGAATTCCTTCAAATTGGAGAGGAGTCGATAAAAAAATTCCGTAACTTTTATCAAGATTCGAATATAAACCTAGTAATTTGGTGAAAACACACAATCAAGAAATCAATATCATAGATTAATAAAATAATAAATGATTTCTACAATTTTTATTGATAAATTATTTAAAAAATATCGGATATGATTTAATTTCCAAAAATGCTCTAATTTAGGGTTAAATTTCCACATTTTTCCTAAATCTCTTTTGTATTAAAAGTTGACTTTTAATCAAATGAATCTAAATTAACACTAAAAATTATAGGCTTAAGAGAATGACACATGTTATTATTGTTTTATTAATAAGTATAGATTATAATTAGCTTTTAAATAAATTAAGAAAGATAATTTTTATTTATGTTATTTCTATAGAGATAGTTTTTTATAAAATAATTTTTAGTAGTTTTTTATAAAATGATTTTTTTCTAATAAAAATAAAACTATATTTATGTAATATTTTAAAAATGGTTTTTAAAGTATTTTTTATAAAATAAAAATAATTAAAATAAGGAGTTATTGTAAGAAAAAATTTAAAAAAGAAAAATTTTAAAATGTTATTTTAAAACAAAATATTTAATTTATCTTTGAGAAAAACAAAAAAAACATATTATTGTTTTATTACTTTTAATTATTATTCATACATAATTTCAATCATATCATGTCTTAGTTTATTATTTTATAATTAGTGGTTTTTATTTTATTTAATATTTTATTTATTTAACTCTTGTAATATACGTGTTTACTAAAGATAATTAGCTATATACCGATGTATCAAAAGGGCAGAATACATAATATATTAATATTGTAATAACATACATATAAGGTATAAATTTTGTAGTCTTATTTATAAATCAAAATGGTAAATTAGATTATCTTTTTTAATTAGTTTTGAAAACTTTCTCCATTTATTAAATGATATTTGATAATTAGTCATATGCATGATATAATTTCTACATCCTAACGTAAATTATTTTATGTTTATTTATAAAAGTTTGACATGATAAATAATGACTTAGTATGTTGACAAGTGATCAAACTCTTTTCTTTTATTATATATAAAATACAATGGGGACCAACACGTTTTGTACGAATTTCTTTTCCAAAGTTTCAAGAGAACTAGTTGGTTATTCACTAAGAAAACATGTTAAGAGCAGAGTGAAATTGACAAGCAAAACCAACGAGAAGACACTTCAATATTGTTACGAGTTGTTTTTATAAGAAACACTCAAAAAACATATAAATTAAAAAGCTTAATTAGTGGTTGCTGGTAGTCCTTTGGTGATGACGACCCTTCATATGGGATGAAATGATAAGATAGCCCCCTTTATTTGTCGGCTTGTCAATTGGAGTACTAGATCATTTAAACATGTGTCATGTGTGTTACTAGACATTACTACATTAACACGTTATGAAGTTTTCTGCTTGGGTTGTTAGACTTATAAAAAACGACAGAGAGATCTATAAAATATATTTGAGATTATGTCTTAACTTTATCTGCAGTTAAAAGTCCAAATCACTCTCTAGACAATTATTGTAATTACAATAAAATAGGTGATAAACCAAAATCAGTTGTAATACTATTCTTTATACATACAAAGACCTCATGTGACCCTTTTCCATTCAATACAATACAATACAGTACAACAATTTATTTCCTGGTTTAACTTCCTCATTGATTGAATTTGCCTTATGATTAAAGCGCATCCGTTAACCCTAAAAGCTATATACACCGGAAACTGTAGAATGATATATGGCAAAATTCAATTTTATCTTCAACAACAAACTTTAAGACTCTTCATGATCCCACAGGACTTTTTATGCTTCAAATAATTGTTGCAACGATATGATGGTGCATCAGAGACTGTTGCCCAAGTTGGTGAGATGATTGTCAAATATCATAAGACCTAATTCTTTCACGTTTGGGTCCCTATATATATGATTTACTAAGCAAATATTCATAGAGTATATATATTGCGAGTTATTTTAAATGTTTTATGTATTATTTTTATTTTTATTTTACTTTTGTGAATGTGTAATAGCATTTTCTTTAAAATATATATAAGTGAAGAAACTTTTAAATAAGCAGTACAACTATTTTTAAAGAGTTAGTTGTGTCATTTTTACATAAAATTTTAATTTTAGTACGTGTATGATATTGCTATATTTTTTTTAATAATAATAATTTTTTTAAAGTTTAAAACATTGTGTGAAAATGGTGTTGTACGTTATCATATGAACACGGTGTTGTTATCATTTCTTGAAGTGTTTTACATGATATATTTTGTTTATATGGTGTTGTTACAATTTTTCTAAACGTGTTGTCATGTACGTGGATAATAAATTTACACCTTGTACGTTGTTATTCGCATGAGTCTAAAACATACTTTTTTTATTAGAAAATGTAAGTATTGATATGAATGTGTTATTATGCACTGAGGTATAGAAATAAGTGTTGATATGGTTGTCTAAAGTCTACTTTTATAAATAAGGGTAAGTACTTTCACATATAAAACACATGCATGTTATATATGATTCTATTATTGTTTCTAACACATTTTACAACATTCACTGTATACAGTACTGTCCCATTACCAAATAGATAATATTGTGTATGTCTATATTAACTCATACTATACATCGGTATAAACCTTTTTGGTTAATATATTTTAATAAATGTAACTTTAATACAATATATGTGATTATATATGCTTCATTTTCGTTTTTCTCGAAAGTAACATTAAGAAGACACTATTGGGAATTCGGTATAAAGCATACAAATTATTATTTCCTGATAAATATCAATCAAATCACAGTTTATGAAAGATAATAATCAATCTCTTAACTTATTGGGTACGTGCATGTATGTTTGAACAAAAGAAACACGATTTCACCACGGTTTCATCACCTTTTATTCACACACTAACACCCTCATTTACACTTGTATATAAACACACACACATGCACAAACTCAATCCACCACCATGAGCACATCCTCCACCACCGGAAAACATCCCACCCTTCACGGAATCCGCAGCCGGAACGGCAAATGGGTGGCGGAGATTCGCGAGCCGCGTAAAACAACCCGTATATGGCTCGGGACATACCCGACCGCCGAGATGGCTGCAGCCGCCTCCGACGTGGCAGCGTTGGCCCTCAAGGGGCGCGATGCATCGCTCAACTTCCCGGAGTTCGTGGGATCGTATAGAGTGCCCGAGTCACCGGAGCCGGGCTTGATAAGGAGTGCGGCCGGGGAGGCGGCGGAGATGGTGAGGGCGTTCGTGGAGAGGGATAGCGGGTGGCGGGCGACGGACAGCAGTGGACGGAGTGAGTTTATTGATGAAGAGGCGATTTTTGATATGCCTAATTTGTTGGTGAATATGGCTGAGGGAATGATGGTGAGTCCGCCGCGACAAACGGCTACGGATGAGCGTTATTAGTACTTTTGGTTTTGATGGATATTGTGAAATTGGAAAAGACTTTTGATATTTGTTTCATGGATGAATAGATGATGATAGGTTATGTCATATGTGATATAAATAAATCCATTGTTACTAAAGTAAAAATGGTTAAGAAATGCTCACTGTTTGATTTCTATTTTGTTGTAATTAATTAAAAAAGTTCTACTAATGAAACTATTAATAAACATTAAATTAAAAGTCAGATTTAAAAAAATGAATATGTACTTTTTAAATGAGAAAAGACTTTAATATATGTATGTATTTTATACACACATACATGTAGAGAGAGATGGAGGAGAGGAAATAATCAAAACAAAACGTTTATTTTTTGAGGTTACTTTGTAAAATAGTAACCAACTTTCAAAAGTGTTCCAATTAAGTAACTCAAGTTTTAAAAGTGTTCCAATCAGATCACTTATTTTTATATTTTATACAAATTAAAAGTTATAACATATTTTTTAGCATATTATTCTTTTGGATTCATTTAGAAAATATTTTTTTCTATCTTTTGATGCTGATATAGAACGTTGACGTAAATTTTAGACATTTTTCTATTTTTTTTCATAATTAACATGTTTTTTTTATTTTTGAATATAATTTTATATATTGAAAATTGTAACTCCCATGTCTTTTCCATCATTACTTTCTTGTCATAATAAAATTTGGTAATGACTCGATTTGATCGTTTGGAGGTCCAATTTGAGAAAAATATGCATGAGTGACTAAATTAGAACACTTTTTAAACTTGGTTACTATTCTGTGACATTTTCCCTTATTTTTTAAAACTCTAAAAACTTTTTTTACAATACATGATTTATATATGTATAAATATGCAAATTCAAAGAATTATCTTACACACCTGTAACTAAGGAGTTCTTATATTCCTAGAATATTAAAAAAATATTTTTATTGTGGGAGAAGTGTAAGAAATCATTTGCACATTTGTTAAAAAAAGGTAGAAGAGTTTTCACTAGTACATAAAATTTTCAAGATAATTTTTTCAAAATGTTGTAATCTCAACCCTAATCTTAAGAACTAACGGTTTAAATTTGAGATAAGAATAATAATGCAAAGGAGTATGAAGGGGTAAATCTGTAAATAGACTATTATCCTTGACTTTTCCAAATTTCTTTAATTTTTTTAAATGCATAAAACTTTTATATAACATTATTTTTTTAAAAATTTAATCCATAAAATAAAGCATTTTTTTTTAATTTGTGGATAGTATTACTCTATTTAAAAAAACAGTATTTTGTAAAAAAACATTTATGCTATTTGCGTATATAGATATAAATAACTTGTTCATATAACCTGCTCAATTATAGATATAATTTACGTAATTATTAGTTAGAACTTGAGTAAATTTAGTTTGCGTGAATATTTATATAACTTATGTTATTATCCATCTTATATGCATAATTGTGGCGTTAATGAAAGAACACATCTGCTAAAAGATACATACCACACCCTAATTACTTCGTACGCTTCGCATGATTTTGGCATTTTGTATAGTAGCATTTCCACACACACACACACTCATATATATATATATATATATATATATATAT
>BJCM01071106.1:0-13376 GCA_018326385.1 Flaveria bidentis | reverse complement strand
GGCACCATTCCATTAGATTTCGGTGAGATATCATCACATTGTACCTGTATAACAACTCACAATCGTCAGTATATCAAGAGAAGTCAAAAATTTTGGTCTGATGAAATTTTGGCAGAGTAACGGTAACGTGTGCGATATTAGGGCAATTGAGGGTGATGAGTTGAATGCGATCGACTATGGCTCTATTTATACTGAATCTGATTTCAATTGGGTGATTGTACCCATTTGCTCGGTTCATTCGGGCGAATGGACCACAGTCGTGCGATTAGCTCAGTCGATCACATTCAGTCGGTTGATTGGGGTTCAGTCGGGCGACTGACTCAATTGCACTGCTCCATTCGGGTGATTGGCTCAACCTGGCAAGCCATTCGGTTGAATGGTTCATACTCATGCTCCATTCGGCTGTTTAGGGCATGAGTATGGTCCATTCTTACGGTTTGTCCATACTCATGGTCTAGTCGTGCGAATGGGTCATACTCATGATTTTTGACTTTATGACTATTTGACATTTTACACCCTTTAACTTATTGATTAAAGGTTTTAAGCACTTGACCATCTCAGACATGATCCTTTTAACTTGAACACTATTGATAACCTTAGACATGACCCTTTTAAAACCAATTTGTCACCTCAGATGTGACCCATTTACCTTTGAAAACACGTTAAACCTACGAATTTTCAAAATCCAGCACTTGTTAGGATCGTATATTGACCGCAAAAACTCGAATTTTCACTAACCCTAATTGTCGTATGCCAGAAAAACTGAACTTTATGACCAGGAGACGTCTAAGACACCGTTTGACTCAAAAGGATTGCGTTTTTAGTAAAAAACATAATTTTTGTATCAAAAACTATTGAATCACTCGTAATCAAGAGCCAAAGTTCTGATACCACTTGTTAGGATCGTGTATTGAACGAAATACTAACTGATTAACGTTTATACCAAATCAAATAGTGCGGAATCCTATTTGATTGGCGATCCAATTTGTGAGAACGCACATAGAAACAATTATGGATTGAATCTAAACGTTAAGAATCGATTAGGAATCGATCTATTGCGATCTATGAACTTGGAACTGGTTTTTAGAGGTCTCTGGATGGCTAGGGTACGTCTGGAGTCGAAGTGTATTTAATGCTTACTTTTTTCCATGAATTAGGTGGTATTTATAGGTTAGGGTTGCTCATTCGAGCGACTGAACCATTAGCATGGTTCAGTCGTGTAATTGAGCCATATGGTCGATCTATTCGCACGACTTAGTGTTCAGTCGTGCGACTGAGCCAATCTCATGTTACAATCATATGACTAATCCAGTCTCTTGGTTTAGTCGTGCGACTGAGTCATTCGCATGAAGTTGTTCATGCTTATGGTCCATTAGCATGGGCCATTCGCATGATAACTTCATATTACTAAGCTTGAATGTATTCATTATCATTACATTATTTATATTAGTTCAATCAACCACAAACCTATATAATCAATTCGACAATCTTTAAACAACTCATTAATGAAATATTAAACATTATAAACACAACCAAACATTTGAATTTCATTAAGTACCAACTATTACATATGTGTAAGACAATAAAGACATATTACATTAAGATTAGAATAAAGGTACACACGTATCAACAAACACTCAATTAATAGAGGTCAAAATTACCAAACCTAGTTATGAGAATCAAACCATTCCACACTAGAAGTTGATGGAACATCATCTTATTAAGAAGCATTTGAGATCATTGAACAAGAGTTAGAACCCAAAGCCAAACCTTCTATCAAAGACCCTCCATTTTAGAACTCCTTTCTTGAAAACACATCTCAACTTCCTGTCATAATCTCATCCGCCTTATCAATTGATAAGAAGAACAAGTTCCTCAATATGCTTAAGGCACATTGTTGGATCTAGAAAGACTGGTGCAACCAAAACCAAACACTTAGAGAATTTTGGTGCAACTAATAAAGGACTTCTGAAGCTGAGTGTGGAACTTCCGAAGGCAAATGAAGTTCATTGGAAGACAAAGTTCAAGAATAAGTTCCGAAGGAAAACTCTAACTTCTAAAGACAAAGTCATCTCTTCTTAAGTTCAAGACTTAGAAGATTCCAAGAAAATGACATCTGAAGCGGAAGTCCCCAAGCCTCGAAAGAAGTAAGCCTCTTCTGAAGTATAATTGGCCAGGGAAGAACTTGTTCTTCTAAAGCCAATTAACCTTCGGAAGACACTGCAAAGAACAAGTGGACATAAGTATGGTCCTTCTGACACTCCGCTGCAGACCTCTAATATACTACATGGTGTTTTCTCAAAGCACATGTAGTAGAACATACTTTATTCTACTATTCACCTTTATCAGTTTATATAGTATCCAACTTTAGTTGGTGACAAAAGATAAGTCCTGGACATGTCATGACTACCAAATCTTAGATAAAACATTATCTAAGATACCTGAAGTTTAGCTTTGTAGTATTTGCTTTAGTTAAAGGTTTCCAACTGGTATTAAATTATATCTAGCTACAAGTGATAGTATATATAGTTTCTCATTATAACTCTTTGAACATGCTTGGAAGAGTCTTGTAATACTTTGAGTTGAGAAGTAATATATACAAGTACCTTGAAAATTATTTCCTTGTGTTCTTTGTTACTTACTATATTATTTTCAACTCTTAGAAGAGATTCTGATTCATCTAAAGTCATGTGTGATTAAGTGAATTTGAGAGAAAAACAAAGTGTTTGTGACAAACATTGATCTAGCAATTAGTATAAGAGTTTTTTAGGCTCTTGATTGTGAGATCTTGCCATCCAAATTAACTTGTTTTCACTCCTCCTTTCACCACATAAAAAATGGCCCTGAACCAAAAGTTTGAAGTTGAGATGGCGACAATGACTAAAGCACCTATCATCACCCCTGAAAACTTTAGATCATGGAATAGACGTATAGATGGCTTTATCAGGTATCAAGATAGAAAAATGTGGCAATATATTGTAAATGGTCCTTACAAACCAAAGGTTTCTACACCAGGTGGAAATGGTGCCATGATAGAAATGGTTGTTGAACACTACTCTGATTAAGACTGGAAAAAGTTGGACATTGATAGTAATGCCATGACTGTTCTTATTACTACTATACCCAACTCCATCATGCTGGGGTTTGAGAACTGCAGATCAGCTAAAGAACTGTTTGATGCATTATCTCAAATGTACTCTAGCTCCAATGACTCAAAGAAAGATTCACTAAAGCAACAGTTCAAGAACGTCACTTACATTGCTGGAGAGACCCTCAACGAGCAATACTTTAGGTATATGGATCTTATTTTTTCCCTTTAGCCTTTGGGAATTGCCCTTGAATTGAGAGATCTCACTCGAAAATTGATAAGTGCACTTACAAATAAGTGGACGTTCTACTGTGTCTCTATGAAGAGGATAGAAAACTTGAACTCTCTCACCATGATTGAATTATATGGCATCCTTGATGGATACCGTGTAGAGATAGAGAACAAGAAAAGCCATCAAATGAGCAGACCTTCAAGCCTTCCTGCTAGCAATGTTTTAATGGTTGTTGAAGGCTCAGGACCCCTCCAACCTCAGCAGTACCTGATATATTCTCAGCAACCATCCTGTTCTTCAGGACCCTACATCGCATTTCCTGAGACTCCAAGGTCTCAATATGCTTAGCAAGGTTCTTTTCAGGATGGTTGTGCCTTTGTCTCAAAAAGTGGGTACTTTAGTGAACATCAGTATTGCTTTGATGATCTACAGTGCTTCAGTCTAGATGATGTGGAGTATGTGGACATAGTCCAACAAATTGATTTGCTAAATTACCAAACAAAGAAGTTTTTCAAAACAAAGCCCAAATGTTACAACTGTAACCAACTGGGTCACTTTGCAAGGGAATGTAAGGCTCCCAAGTCAAATCCAGGAACCTCACACGCCTCCTCACATCCTTCTACACCTAAAGCCACTAGGAAGTCAATTGAAATAGCAGTTGTAGCTCAAGAAGTTAAGTGGAGCTTCAAGGTACAAGATGTGACTCCTGCTCAAGTACTCATGGCTGGAACAGATGATACCCAGGTATATAAACATCTTTGTACTCCAACTTGTATTGCTAAGTTAAAGTTATATTATGACTACAATATGGAAATTAAATCTGATATTTAGTCTTTAAATATCTTAAAATCTAATTTTAAAGGGGTTAAATCTGACTGTTAAACGAAAATTAATGAGTTAGAAAAAACTATATCCTTGTTAAAACATGAACATATACAAACTATAAGACTCAAATCAAGGATTTAATATACAAATTGACTAAGGCTTAAGCCCAGCTTATCACAACTAAGTCTCAAGCCAAGAAGCATGCTATCTTAGAGCAAAACTCCAGGCAATTCTTGCATCATCCTCTCAGTCAAAACTTTGTTATCAAAACAAAGGTGGGTTGCGAACCAATGAAATTGCTCCACCACATTCTTACGAGTCTATTAGACAACCAAGGTATGGTACTAAAGAGAAATAGGTCCATCTGCTGACCCACCTTCCCATGACTCAAAGAGTGATGCAACTTTGGAGACTATCACAAGGAAGAAGCACGTAAACCAAACCCCTCTAATTAGTGATTACCAACCCCTAACCACCAAATCCAGAAGAAGATGAGCTAAGGTAGCCTAAAAAATTGCCAAGAAAGTGGCTGAATCTAAGATAAAGATTGACCAAAAACAAAAGGGTATGTTCATCTCAGCTGCATTTCAGGTGGTGGGAACTTTTGATCCCGGAAAAGCGTGTAGTACGAGCACACCTATCCAACAAAAGGATCAGAAGACAAAGGGAAAAACTATTGATGAAGACAAGAAAAACAAGAAACGACAGTCCTTAAGTTCCTAGAAGACTAACATTGCCTACATAATGTGTGATCAGCAAAACCCCATGCCCAAAGATTGTTATTACAATCCTGCTAGCACACATTATGCAAACAATGTTAAAAGAGAAGGAGTCATGGAAGCTTTCTCATTTGGACCTTATCATATGGTTCAAGTGATGAAAAAAGGAAAGTTTGTTTCTGAAGCATGGTTGCTTTCGGAAGAAATTCTTTCTTCTAAAGGGAAATGGCTTCAGAATTTAAAGTTGTTATGACTCAAAAGAACAAGAGAATCCAATTGAAATTATCCTAGAAGAATATTGATTCATAAGAAATGGTGGTGAAGACTTCTTACAAAAAGAAAGAAGCTTCGGAAGAATGTCATGCTTCTCAAGCTTAATCAAGCGTAACCTCAATGATAAACCAAGGGATGGAATGGAAGATCAAAGAAGACGTAGCAACCCAAGCGTCTTCTTCACAAACATCTATTGAACCCCATGCATAAATTTTGGTTCAATACCATCCTTATCATTGGAAAGCCCAAGACCAACAAGGCTTGTGTTTCCAATAAAAACTAACTTTTTCACCTTATGTGTAGGGACATCCATATGACAAGAACAATAATGTGTGGATTTTAGATAGTGGATGCTCTAGGCACATGACAATGAATAGATCTCTCCTTCAACAATTTCAATATTTTTATGGAGGTCCTATTCAATTTCAAGGTGATGCTAGAGGATACATTTCTAACAGAGGAAGTGTATCTAACAACAAGCTAAAAGTTGACAAAGTACAATTTGTCAAATAGCTTAAACACAACCTATTAAGTGTTTCTCAATTTTGTTATCAAAAGCATCAAATGCTTTTCACAGAACACAAGTGCATTATCCTCAAACCCGAAATGACCATTGCTCAGGAATTAGTGCTTTCTAGATCTCCCGGGAAAGGGGATATGTACAAGCCAGATATGAGCAATGCTTCCTAACTAGGTGAAGTATCATGCTTTCTTTCCAAAGCTGATGGTGATGAGTCAACATTGTGGCATAAACGTATGTGTCATGTTATTTTTAAAACTATAAATAAATTGGTTAAAAATAACTTTGTACATGGTTTCCTAAAAAGAAATTTTTCTGCATAGAAAACTGTGTGGCATATTTGAAAGGGAAGTAGCACAGAGCATCTCATAAATTCTAAGTTGTTAACTATATCACCACTCTATTACACTTATTGCACATGGATTTATTTTGTCCCACAAGTATAATGACTATTGGAAGGAAATCATACTGCCTTGTAATCATTGATGATTTTACAAGATTTACATGGGTCTACTTTTTAAGAACTAAGGATGAAACTACTGAAACATTAAAGTCTTTTATTCTTAAAATCGAAAATCAAATTGATGACAAGGTTAAGATAATTTGAAGTGATCAAGGGACTAAGTTTAAGAATCAAGTTCTAACTCATTTTGTAACTTAAAAGGGATTGCTAGATAATACAGTGCTCCTAAACTCCTTAACAAAACGGTGTTGCCAAGAGGAGGAACATGACAATGATAGAGGCTGCTCGGACCATGTTAGCTGATTTAAAGTTGCCTCCAACATTCTGGGCAGAGGCAGTCAGCACTGCATGCGATGTGTAAAACAAGGTTCTTGTAATTAAGCCATATGAAAAAACCCCTTATGAGCTATGGAACAAGAGACCATCGTTCATTGGCTTTCTAAGGTCCTTCGGCAGCATGTGTACCGTACTTAACACAAAGGACAAATTTGGAAAAATTTGCTGAAAAGTCGGATGATGCTATCTTTGTTGGATATTCCTCTAACTCTATTGCTTATAGAGTTTATAACATCAAAAATCAATAATTTGAGGAAACATCTAACATTGTTGTCACTTAGCACACTCCTTGTGTTAGGGGGAATGGCCCTGATCATATTTTTGACTTCGAATTGTTTCCTAACTATTCTAAACCATCTTGTGAGAATGTTTTAGATGGGATATGTACGCAAAGTGATTTTGGTAATGATCAGCTATTTGAGTTACCTAGACCTTATTCAAGTTCTATAAGAGTTGCTAAAGATCGGGCTCCCACTATCTTAAGATCTAACAGTATAACTATTTCAAGAGATAGTGGAGCTTGAACCAGTGGTCTACCTAGTGAGCCTCAAAACTCATATGGTGACACTACACAAAACCAAGCTAATGAAAGGAACATGAAACTGTTGATGCTGCTTCACAGCCAACAGATGATGTTGATGTTTCCTATTCATTCAATCAGTCCTCATTGAATGAGTTGAAACAACCACTACTCCAAGTGTTCAAGATCCTCAAAAATATATTTCCAACCTGAATCTATCTTTTCAACTGTAGGTGGTTCCCAGGCTCGGGATTCACGACACTAATCTTGCTGAGAACATCATTGGAGAAGCCTCAAAAGATATGAGAATAAGTGAACAAACTCACAATGGGTATGTCTGCTTGTACTCATGCTTTTTTTCTAAGATGGAACCCAAGAAAGTAGAAGAAGCCTTAAAGGATAATAGCTCGGTTGAGTTAATGCAAGAGGAATTGCTTCAATTCAAAAGACAAAAGGTTTGGAACCTATGTTTGCTACCATCTAGTCAAGTACCAATAGGCACCAAATGGGTCTTTAGAAACAAGAGAGATGATAAAGGCTTGATAATTAAGAACAAGGCAAAATTGGTAGTTCAAGGATACACCCAAGAGAAAAAACTTAATTACACTGATGTCTTTGCACCAGTTGCAAGATTTGAGGCAGTAAGGATCTTTCTTGCCTATACAACGTCCAAGAAATTTACTGTCTACCAACCTGATGTCCAGTGTGCCTTTCTATATGGGGATATAAAGAGAGAAGACTATGTGTGTCAACCTCCATAATTCGTAGATCCACAACGCCTCAACTATGTGTGCAAGTTCGATAAAGCTCTATATAGGTTGCACCAAGCACCTCAACTATGGTATGAGACTTTCTCTCCATTTCTCTTGAAGAATGGCTACACTAGAGGCACTATTGACAAGACATTATTCATAAAGAAGTCTGAGAAATACATTTTGCTCGTTCAAGTCTATGTTGATAACATAATATTTGGTTCCTCAAATGACCCAATGTGCAAAGACTTTAAGAGCATCATGAAGAGGAAATTTGAAATGAGTTCCATGGGAAAGATGGATTTCTTCATTGAAATTCAGGTAGAATTGATGAAATTCAGGAAATTTGAAATGAGTTTTATGGCTATTCTAATAGTAAGTATGATGACTGTAACATCAACAAGAAATCCACATCAGGAGGATGTTAACTTCTTATTGGAAGGATTAACACATGGAAATGCAAGAACCAATCTTGTGTCTCTACATCGACTATTGAAGCTAAATAAATTGCTGGTACAAGTTGTTGTGCTCAGCTGCTGTGGATTCAAAATAAGATGCTAGACTATGGATTCAACTTCCTTCACCATTGAGCTTAATATGTGATTTGAGTTTTGCAGTCTCAATCCCTGGAGCCCGAAACCCAAGCTGAAAGCCCTTAGGGTGAGTCTCTATAATCCCATGAGAAGCCAAAAAGGGACAGCCCACACCATAGGCTCAACGCCAATATACATTGATCAAAGTCCCAGGTCATTAGGTATAACTTCCATATCCTTTACTGACCTATCGAAAAGAACTCATAAGGAGATTATGTCTCTTCATAGCAATGAAGTTGATACCCAACACCCTTTTAAGAATCAACAGAGCCTAGAGGGACCTTTTATTTCAAGCTCCCTTAAGTAGAAACCAACTGAGGTGAGTCCCACTGATATGGATGGGACTCATGTAGATTTAGCTGCCACTACTGAAGGAGCCTGATTGGATCCTCAGGGCAGTGGTAACATTTTTGAGTCTAAATCTACGGAAACTATGCCCTTTGATGCCTCTGAAAAAGACATCATTAGGCATGGGAAACCGGGGTGGTAAGATACCACATTTGGTGGTGAGGATGAACATACTAGGTATGTTACCTCATCTCCTCGTGATTCTTCAAAAGAAGATGAGAGAAGTCTGAAACTTACAATTCAAGACATACTTTTTAAAGTCTCAAACCATGAATCTAAGGTTATGACTTTAGAGGATAGTTCTGCCGCTCAACAACTTGAGATTGACGATCTCAAGGCCTAACTAGCTGAGAAATAGAAGGAGAGATCTGTTAGGCAAGTGCCCATTCAAGTCTTATTGATTTCTTCCTCTAGCTCATCTAGCTCACAAGATGATGCTACCAAAAAGGGGGAGAGTGTTCAGAGGCAAACACATGAGGAACCACAAGGTCAAGCTTTAACATTTCTATCTTCAAGATACCCTGCTCATCAAGCAACGGTTTTTCATGAGCCTCCTCTAAATGTTCTTCAAATGGATCAAAGGATGCTCCAAGATCTGTACAGGTTTTTCTCCAAGTTTCTACTTGGATCTTCTATTGAATAGCCAAGTCTTGATGTTGTTGTGGCATACTTTGGAGCTGCAGAGCTTCAGAGGTTGAATGCACCTTCTACCGTTGTCAAAGAAGTTGGTTAACTTAAGGTCTACAAGGAACCTGAGATTAATTTCGAAGGGGAAATGGAAACCGATGGCCCAACAACTAAGACAGTTGGGATAGAAAGTGCATTGTCACACACTTCCGAAGATGAAGTCAAAGCCTCAGATGAACAATTTCAATGTTCCGAAGCTGAGATGGAAGCTGTGGAAGGGCTATTTTCCGTGTCCGAGAATATGGTTCTCACTGATACCATTCTAGAACGAGCATCTGAGGTGAACAGTGGGGATTTTCTCAGCCAAACTTTCACTTAAACAATATCAGTACAACAAGCTCCAACCACAATCTCTCAACCTGAAACTTCCATTCAAGAATCCCCAAAGTCTAGCACTTCCGAAGATGTCAAAGGAAAGAGGAAGATGACAGCGGAAGAGCTTTAGGAGGAAGAAAGGTTAGAAAAGCTTAAAAGGAAAGGTAGATTCCCAACTCGGAAGCTGTTAGCTCCAAGTAGCAAAGCAGCGACAGCTAACTGGAAGGCTATCAATAATCGTAGAAAGGTGGAAATTATTAACAGGCTTGTCAAGCTTGGAGCTGTCAGTAAAGAAGTACTTCTTCTACTATTAGAGGAGCTGATTGAGTTTGAGAAGGTAACCCTGCTACAAATTGAACAAAGAGAAAAGGTAGTAAGGTTGGCCTTAGAGGAAGAGAGGGAGAAGAAGGAAAAAGCGGCTGACTTGCAGCTAAGAAGGGAAAGGATAACTTTCTTGACCCTCGGTGGTTTCTCCCAAGAAGAACTGTCTCCACATAATAATGATATGATGTTATGGCTCTTCTATAAAGAGCAAGATCAAATGGAGAAGGAGAGAAAGAAAGCTGCAAAGGAGAAACTAAGGGTAAAGAAGAAGAAGAAGGAGGAAGAAGTAGGAATCATTGCTATGAGGAAGATAGGTGATAAGGCCTAGATTAAGGACTATCTTCGGGCTCATGGCTTCTCTGGCAGGAAAGTGGGTCCTATGTCTGAGAAGACCTTGCAGCAACATGTCACTGACATTAAGGCTGACATTCCCTCGTGGAAAAGGAAGGATATGTATAGAAGGGAACAAGGGATGACCTTCAAACTAACACCTCAACCCTAAGTACAACCTGAACCAACCCCTTTTCCATTTCCCATTAAAACTAAACCCACCTCTAAACAATACACCCCTAAACCTACACCATACTCCATACTTGCACCATCACCACAGCCACCTCAACTACCCATCCTCAAAGCCAAAACACTTACCAAAACCCAAACACCACTACCTACCCTACAACCACTAAAACCATCCCCTCAACCTTCTAAGCATCTCTCTTTAGAGAAGTTCAAGGAGATCAAAATGAAGCTAATTAAGTGTACAACTTTGAGCGACATCACTTATGAGGAGGAGTCTGTCAAATTGAAATATGTTGATGGCTCCTCATGTACCCTCGAAAGAGATCAATTCCTTGTTCTGCCTAGATGAACACCTGACATAGCTGCTAAACTCCTTGGCCTCAACTCTGATTCCCTAAATTATGAAGAGAAGAACCTAAGAAGAAGGTTGATGACTCTACTAGATTCCAAGAAAGAAGATCATCTAGTGGAGGTTAGAAGACTCTTCTCACAAATTTATTGTTGAGAGATAAAATGGAGAGATAAATAGGCTCAATGCCTCATGTCTGCTACACTTAAGCAGATTTGATATCGTTGAGTTAGCAGAGAAGCCATTCTCTAACCCCTCTAACTCCGAGATAGCTGCTAACATCAAGAATCATCTAAACAGCCTTCATTTGGCTGAGTTGACTGCAATGACCAAGATTGAAGAGGAACTTAAACTGAGAGAGAGGAGGAGGAAAGGAAAGGATCAATAACAAAAGGCAAAGCCTTTCTTAAATGGTTGAATGTCCTAGCCTTGAATACATAGTTAGATGGGAGTATGAGTATTACTCTCATCAACTAACTCTCTTCAGGGGGTGCAACAAAGGTTGTATGTCATTAAGAGTGACAGACTAGATCTCCTATCCACTAATTACTTGTACAAACTTCTCAGAACAAATTTAGGGAAGAACTAAGAAATCGATAAACATCTTTTGTCCCTGGTGCAAAATGTTTTAAAGAAGCAGGATTAAGTGAGGTTTTGGTAGCATCAGCCTAGGGGGATTTTGTTGGATCTAGAAAGGCTGGTGCAACCAAAACCAAACACTTAGAGAATTATGGTACAACTAATAAAGGACTTCCGAAGCGAAGTATGGAACTTCTGAAGCAAAAATGGAGTTCTTCCAAAGACAAAGTTCAAGAACAACTTTCGAAGGAAAACTCCAACTTCCGAATTCAAAGTCTTATCTTCCAAAGTTCAAGACTTAGAAGATTCCAAGATAATGACTTCTGAAGAAGAAGTCCCCAAGCCTTGGCAGAAGTAAGCCTCTTCCAAAGTATAATTGGCCTAGAAAGAACTTGTTCTTTCAAATCCAATTATCCTTCGAAAGACATTTCTATGAACCAGTAACCATAGGTATGGTCCTTTTCACACTCCGTTATAAACCTCTGATATACTACATGGCGTTTTCTCAAAAGCCCTTGTAGTTGATCATACTTTATTTCATTGTTCACCTTTATGAGTTAGTATAGTTACAAACTCTAGTTGGTGATAAAAGGTAAGTCATGGACTTGTCATGACTACCAAATCTTAGATAAGACACTATCTAAGATACCTTAACTTAGCTTTGTGGTACTTCCTTTAGTTACAGGTTTCTAGCTGGTATCAAAGTATATTTGGTTGTATGTGATAGTATTGTTGGATCTTGTATGCCCAAGACACATACCAGATTGATGTGGTTAGAACGTTATGATCCAAGTTGGGTCATACCCATTAACAAGCTATACAAACACCAATAAATGTTTATTTGTTGATGAGATCATACAAATAAATATTGACACCAATTTAGAAAATGGGTTTTCTAAAACATTGCTTTGTAATAGAACAACATTATATGGATAGTTTGTTCATGAGAAATTATTTGTTTCGTTATTTAAGTTGGTTAAATAATAACAAATAAAAGTGTGTTAATGATATAAAAGTAAAATAGGTTTTAATTTTATAAATTAAGTGTTGAAAGAGTGCAATTTTAATAAAAGTTTCAAAATGGGGGGAACCCATTTTGAACCATGTTTCTACCGCCGCATATGGGGGCTTTGAGGGGTCTTTTAGTATTGGTTTCTTCAAGATTTTATCTTCCCTTGAACTCTTCCAACACTCCTCTCTCTAAAACACATATTCTCTTACACACACTTTGCTAAACTCTCTCAAAAACGTGCTGAAATTTTCGAATTCCAGGAAGAACCATGCTGAAATTTTCGGACCTTTGAGGACCAAAGGAAGGGAGTTCTTTGGTGTTGCTCTCCTAACAAGCTTGGTGTTTGGAAGGGCTTGTGGGTATACAAGCTCAAGGTCATATATTTTGGAGGTTACACATTCAAGAACATCATCACCTTCATCTTATTCATCTACAACATTTTGTTCAAGAAAGGTTGTTTCTATGAACACTCTATGGTTGCTATGTTTTGTTTGACAGCATTCTATTTCATATATATTATTGATCCTTATTCTTGGGTTTTGTTTGTGGTTTAAAATGGTGAAATTTTCAGATAACAAACCATATGTTAAACCTATATTCCGCTGCAATTTTTCAAGTTTAAATGGTTAAACTTACTTTGCTTTAAATGTTACAAAACCCAACAATGGCATCTAGAGCCGGTTATGTTGAATATGTTTCTCATTATGGTGCATAACATAGCCTTGGCCTTATGTGTTTGGTTTTGGTTGATTGTGATTTGTCATGTTGGTTTTGATTCTTGAAAGGGTTGTAATTTTGTGTTTTGTATTTTGGGTTGTAATTTATTTATTCATTTGGTTATGTAATAAATAGATTAGGTGCATTTCTTTTATTAGAAAAATTGTATTAGGATATGATTTTTGTAAAAGAAGATGCACAAGAT
>BJCM01071101.1:0-12379 GCA_018326385.1 Flaveria bidentis | reverse complement strand
TTTTGGGATGATTGTTTTAATACTAGTAAACTTTGTGGCCAAGTTTCTTGAACACTAAATTCTTATTTCATGCTAAAAGTTTAAGAGCTAATTTTGACAATGATAAAACTACAACTCCAAATTCATCAAGATATACATATATTATTATTCCATTCATGTAACTCACATATAGTTATTAATCAAGGCAAGAAGTTTCATGCCCTGATACGACACCAAATATAATTGGCTTTAACCAATATATTGGACTACTAAAACACAAAAAATAAACTTATACATCTCAAGAGCATAACAATAAATGCCATGTACTTCTTATTTACATAATTAAGCAAGCAGGGAGAATCGTAAGGCTCCACACTTGACATTAGGAATGTAAAACTTGACGCCATTTTGGGAATCCTGATTTTTACCACTAACGAACCCAATTCCTCCCATGTATTCTAATTCCATCACATCATATCCACCTGAAGGCGTTTGGCTTCAAGAGGAATGTAACATTTTGTACACTGGTTTTCATCTACTTTAATCACACTGTGTTGTCCCAATGGGTAGCTGAACACTGCATCCATCGACAATGTTAGCATGGCATATATAAATCCTTAATAGAATGGTTATAATTAAAAACATTGTGTATTGATCAATATATATACCAAGTTTTTCTTTCATAAAGAACTCAATCTTATCGGCCCATGCTTGGTAATCATAGCCTTGCACTCCCCAACCTTTTTCATCTACAACCACATACTACTTACTACCATCACCTAGCTTAGCACCCTTACTACCATAACTAGGCGCACCACCACCACCACCACCGGGCCTAACTGCTTCTAGTGAAGGATCTTCTACCGGAACCAAAGTGGCTTGACAAACTATTGTTGCTATGAGGATGAACACACATAAATTTCTTCTAACCATTTTTGTTGCTTTGAGATCGAACAATGAAATCGATAAACTTATTTAAGTTGTTTTGTGATTCGAGGATGGAACTTGGACTTCCAATATATACAGATAGAAAGCATGCTAGAAAGTCTCTACACCAAAATAAATGATGAAGATTATATACTGTTGCCTAATGACCCACTCAAAACAATCTAATTTTAGGAAAACTGAAAATCTTTTTGTACTTATAACAATAGGATAACCATAATTATTATCCTTAATACTATTGTTATTATCATATTTCATAAAAGTTTTTAAAGCATTGATTTTGAACATGAATGATGAGATTTTGAAATTATGTTATATAAATAAACATATGCGGTTTTAGACTTGTAGAACAACTATTTCATCTTGTGGAATGCTTTTAGGTTGGTTCTTCCATCTTGTTTTGTTGTCCTTATACTGATAGAAGTGTTTTTTCTTAAACCTACATTTGTAAACCTTATAGGAATGTCCAATGGTCCTAAGAACCCAAGTTTTAGCAGTATCGGGCACATCATATTTTTCCTTAAAAAATAGATCTTAGTGAATATTATAAAAATCATAACAAATAATAGAAATAAAACTATTGAAAACCTTACCAAGATGTACTCCCACATCTTATCTTTATGTGGCACCTTATGCCATAAAGTATGAATCAATGGTGCATAACTTTGATTACGAGCTATTGTACCCAAAAATCGAGAGAATTATCCTACTACGTCCTTTTCTATTGGTCTGGTTGTCCAAATTAATTGCATATAATGACCTACGTTCATTGACTTTTCGCGTGTGCACATCATGCATCATTTTTGGTCCCTTTTCTTGAGTTTAGAAATTCCTATCGACAATTATTCATCAAAATTAGATAAGTAATCAATGACAAACCAAAACATAGTCACATAGTTAACTTAACCAGTTTCTTTTTCTAATTCGGGACCTCCTAATTGTTCTTGAGGTAGTATATCATCCTCGTTTTCCAAATCATCATTGCTATTGATGTGAGTGTGTTAAAATGCTATTTTAATTGTTTAAATGTTAAATATTAAGTTTGATTACTCATATTTATGCATTTGATCATTTTTAATAGGTTATGTAGGAGTTTGAAGTGACATAGTTTACCCATCCGTCACGCATAAAGCTTTTATTAAGTTTGATTACTCGTATTTATGCATTTGATCATGTTAAATATTAACTAGTCACATAGTTTACCCATCCACCACGCATAAAGCGGGTACTAGGCCGAGGTCTATCATAGATCCCCCCATCATGGCGCTCAGCAGCCTGACCACCTTACCTAGGGTAAATTCAGGTGTACCATTGTCATGTTCTATACCCATCTGTCACGCATAAAGCGGGTACTGGGCCGAGGTCTATCATAGACCCCCATCATGGCGCTCAGCAGCCTGACCACAACACCTAGGGTAAGTGACAAAGGTTCTATTCAAATGGTCAGTCATACAGACGAACCCTGGTGTGCATCTTGCTGGGGTAGCTAACCCACACACCATTGAAATAACACCCTTCATTAGGCATGTTTCCACATACAAGGCTTGCAACTTACTTTACTTTTCATCGTTTATTAATGCATGCATTCTGTCATTATGTTCATCTTTTCATTATCTTCCACTTTACATTACATAATACTTTTCATTTCATTCATTAACATTCAATGTAAAGCCACGTGAAAATAATCATACATAATAAGGAACATCAACATACACATACAACATCACCATACACATACAACATCACCATACAGGGCATCATCATACATACATAACATATATCATACATACCATCATGCATAAGCATCAGTCATATATCATATCATCATCATATAATGGCCATCACATCATCTATGACCTTAAAAAGTCAACTTACTATGCCCCGAGGAACCTCACAAGTCAAAGCCTACCTAACATTCCCCCCCCGGAAATCAAAAAATATTCTAAGTATTCATCCGCATTTGTTCATCCACATTAAATTTTGTTCATCCGCATTAGCATGGTTCATCCGCATTGGGTAATGCGGTTGAATAAACTGTCATCCGCATTTCCTTCGATCGCATAACTTTCACTCATCCGCATTTCTTTTTACTCATACGCATTTCTCTTTTACTCGTCCGCATTTGTGGTTACTCATACACATTTCTCTTTTACTCATCCGCATTTGTGTTCATCCGCATGAACTTGTGTTCATCCGTATTTCTGTTCTTCCGCATGAACTTGTGTTCATCCGCATTTCTGTTCATCCACATTTTTCAATGCTTATCCGCATGAGCTTTTGTTCATCCGCATTTATCAATGCTCATCTGCATGAGCTTTTGTTCATCCGCATTTGTCAATGCTCATTCGCATTGACTTATACTCATCCGCATTTACTTTCATCTGCATTACAACACTTAGGCAAATTCTAAAACTTAGGCGCATGGGCCCTATTTGGGCGTATAAGCAGCCCCATTCGCATCTAAACATCAGATTCAGTCCCCAACACCATCTATCATGTTCTAAGCTTAAATCTTACATTCTAAGCCTTAGAAGCACAACCATAACAACATCAAACACATACATTCATACGGGTATGAAACCCAACTTTTGTAAAAAGTTCATACATACATTTCCAGCCCCAAAACAGTAAAAAATCAGTAAAAAGAGGGGTTCTAGAACTCACCTTTACAACTCTTTGGGTTAGACTTCTTCAAACCCGTTTGCAAATTGAGCTCAAACACCTAAAACCCACCAAACACACACAACCGAACACACACAACATACATAAGCACACAACCGATGATGAAACCAGTTAAGAATATCTTAAACACACGAATTCTTACCTTGAATTCAATCTGCTACACTTGTTCTTCTTCAAAACCCGAGAGCTTTTTGTTATCTTTCATTCTCTAAGAAAGAGCCAAATGATGTGAGGGTAGGCAGACAACATGGGCGGCCATCCCTCTTTTACACCCACCTTTTTCAAACATTTTGTCCTTTTGACACTTTTAACCCTTCAACTTGGGTTAGATAGCTTTTCTTTCTTTTTCTTCACTTAATTCCTTCGTTTGAGTCTTCTAAAAGTAACTAGGTGTTACACATGCATACTCTTCTAAAAGAAATCACCATTAGTATTCGATCTAGAGATAGAGAAATCAGCAAGGTACAATCGCGTTCTGCATCAATCAGGGTTACCGGTCATATCAATTTCACAAGATATTGATCAAGCAGCTAGCAGTTCATCTAATTTAGCCCAGATGGATAACCCAAATAACCAACCACCTCCAAATCCAAACCTTCCTCCAAATAACCAAAATCAAAACCCAAATCCACCTCCCCCCAAATAACAACCAAAACGATAACTCGAATCAACCACCACCTAACAACAATGTGAATCAAAATAACCTCAATCATCATAATGACTTTGATCATGTGAGCATGCATGGTGCTCATTTAGGTGATAAAGATTATGAGGATGAGTGGAACAACAATAAAGACGATCATAGTGCTAATTATGATGCTTGGAATAGAAATCATGGTGAATGTATTGGATATAACGGGAATTATAATAATTAGAGGAACAATCATTATGCATGGAATGCACTACCTATTAATCGACAATGAGGTGGAGTCAATAAAAATTTCAACCAACCAAGGAGATCTCAAAGAGCTCAAGTACATGGTGTGGATAGCCATTTCAGATCGGCTATTTCTGAATATCCAAATCCTTTAGCATCTCCGGATCGTAGAGGAAGAGCTTTTGATGTTAGCCCTCATTATCTCACCATTCTTCTTGCATTTAGAGGCACTGCAACAGAAGGACCATATGTGCATCTTGTTAAATTTGATGCCATATGTAGCACTATTGGTGGAAATCGCTTCACACAATTGAAGTGAGGCTGCGACTGTTTCAATTTATTTTGAAAGATAAAGCTAAGAAATTGTTCCTCACTTTGTCCGACAATAGTATTCATACTTGGCAAGAGATGAAAAGGGTTTTCCTTGAAGAATATTACTCTATGGGAAAGAAAAGTGATGCAAGAGATGCTATTCATTCTTTTCAACGACAAATGGGTGAGCAATTTCATAAGGAATTTACAAGATTCAAGGAGTTGATCCGCATGTGTCCTCATCATGGTATTGAAAGGTGGGAATTGATTAAGGCATTTTCAGATGGACTAACACCAGACTAAAGAAAATACTTGTATTCTACAAGTAATGGAACATTCTTATCTAATCTTGAAGATATGGATTGGGAATTCCTAGAACGAATATGTAAGAATTCCAAAGCTCAAGCTTCGGCTAGTAGACGGTCAAAGCTTGCTCCAACAACATCAACCACCATTGATTATAAGACTAAAGAAAGAATTGCATCTTTGGAAAGACAATTGGCTATGTTAGGACAAGTAAGGACTAAATATGTAGCTTCAGTTGGATTTAATGTATGCAATGAATGTGTTGAACTAGGCCATGCAAGTATAGAGTGTTTGTTGCTTCTAAGTCAACATAAAATGGTGAATCAAGTATATGGAGAGAATAAGCAGTTTGATATGAACTCCAATACTTATCATGCCGGTTTGAGAAATCATCCAAACTTGAAGTATGGAAATGCTTCAAACTAGATGAACCTTAATTTTCAAGGTAGTAATCAAGGTGGTCAAGCATATCAAAACCAACAAAAAGGAAATTACAATCAAAATGGTTATCAAAGAACTTCATATTCTCAAGGAAACAATCAAGGGAGCTACAATCATGGGAGTCAATAAGGGAGTTCATCATGAAGTTATCAAGGAAATCTTCCATCGGGACAAGTTGGTAGTGAAGACTCTACAAATGCAAAGTTAGATGCTTTAATAAACATGATGAAAGAGAATATGCAAGAAAATAAGAGGGAGAATGAAATCAGAGATAAAGCTTATGAAGCCTTAAACAAACAAGTGGGACAATTAGATGAAGATGTGGCTCAAATTAAGCAAAACCCCAGGAAACTACCGAGTGATACCATGATCAATCCTCAAAATCAAGGAACCAACACGAAAAACATGAGAAATGTTCATATCAATTCGGTTAGTATCCTTCCTGACTTTGAAATTATTGATAATGACTTTACTGTTCTTCCATAACAAGTTGCAGATAAGGAAGAGAAAGTTAATGTAGTGGAAGATAGTGATGATGGAGCACCCATAATTCCAATCAAAGTGGGGAAATTGAAGTTAAAAATAACACTCTTGGATTATGGAGCAGTTGTTAGTATCTTGCCAGGTATATTATATGATCATTATGACTTCGGTTCTCTAGAGGAAGTTAACACCACTATGGTGTTAACTGACTTGACTCGAAAAAGTCCTCGGGGGATGGTAAGGAATGTTATAATCAAGTTGGGAGAATTTTACTACCTGGTGGACATTATGGTGCTTGACTATGCACCGGTGAGGACAAATGAGCAACCGAAGGTCATATTGGGTCGGCCATTTTTGCAACTGCCAATGCTCAAATCAATTGTCGGGATGGAACAATTGAAATGATTTACGAAACTCGTAAGTTACGTTTTGATGTATTTTACAAGTCGGTTAATTATTTTGTTAATGATGAATTTTTTATGGAAGATACAACTAACATGTGTGTTCCTACTTACACTCCATATGTAAGCACGAACACCAATTTTAAGAATGGTTTCAAGTATGATAGGGGCATGTAAGCTTGAAGGAATTGATGAATTTAAAAGAAGAGAAAGAGCTAATTATGATGATGGAAACAAAAGATGAGAAGCCTAAAATGAAAAAAAAGTCGGTGATCCACTTGATCATATAAAAGACAGAGTTGAAGCATTAATGTTTGCGCCACAATGCGATCTAGTTGAAGACCCACCTGATTATTTGAAGAATACCGGAGTCAAGCATCCTACTCGACCACCATAAGTGGTCACAGGTATGGTCTGGCAGAAGACCTAAAACTTAGCGCTATTCAGGAGGCAACCCGAAATTATATTTTTATGCTTTTATGTTTAATGTGTTTGCTTAATTAGTTTGCGTTGTCCATTTGGTGGTGTTATTATTATTATGTGTTGGAAGTGGTTGTTTTTATGTTTGGTCCAGTTTGGGTTGAAAAGTCGTTGTATTGATTGATTGGATAATTGATTTAAAGAAATCCTACACTTAGCCTAAATACCATACATTGGGGACAATGTATCCCAAGTGTGGCGATGAGGGAAAGAAAAATATGGAAAATTTTAAATTTTTTGTTTCTTTAGCAATCCAATTGGGCATAAAAACAATAGTTAAACCATTCCAATTGATTACTACCATGTTCAAAAGTAATGGTTATTAGTAATGGTCTAATTCAAAGATAGCATAAGAAATTGTGGTTAGTAAGGTGTTTAGAAAATGTTAAGAATTGCCTAATTGTGGTTAACGAGGTATTGGTGTAATAAATTCATGCACACATCAACATCCCATATTTTCTAACTTGGTGAGATGTTAAAGCCTACTAGATTGTTAGTTCATATAAAAACCTATATAATTTGTTGAGTGTAGGCCGTATGACTCTTTGTTTTAGAACTTGTGTGATTTGATGCATGCTAAGATGGTGACTTGATAAATGCACATAGATGATAGAGGTAATCTAGGACTCCCTTTTCCTTTCAAACTATTTCTATGGCTTACCAGTTCCTAAATATTCCCCTAGTAACCGTTTTGAGCCTTAAACCATTTCTTTTATTATAACCACATAATTAGAACCCAAACCAACTCGTTCACCACTGATGCTGACATTTCTAGTGTTGCAGTATTTGATTGGTGGTACTAGTCCATAGAAAAAAAGAAAAAAAAGAAAAAAAAGAGAAAAACAAAGAAAAATGCAAAAATACCAAGTATGGGATAAATGTGTACCCATGGTTCTTTTATTTTTAGTAGTAGTTATTTTAGTAAGAATGTCAACAGTGATAATTACCTTGATTACATTAGCCACTTTTACAACCATACATTCCTACCCGAACCTAAGCCCAAAACTGATAAGTCCTTTTGTTGTGTGCATTATTAATGTATTACTGTGGAAGTTTGATCATCACTCAAGCATATGATAACAAAGTTTCATACATGGACCTTTTGAGTGATTTATTGGTGCAATTTCCACCAATCCAGAAATAAATTAAGTGGAGTGAAAATAAAGAGGGGTTTGTGGCATGAAAATAAAAACCAAAAGCCAGATAGGTTTAATTAGGAGGATTCTAATTTGAAAAAAATGTAACATGCTTTTTGCTAACCAAACACGATTTTTGTAATTCTGGAATGGGGTATGACTTTGGAATCTAGCTAAGACATAGTAAGGGACCTTGGTTTATGTATTGTTGTTTACTGTTTCAAACGGATTTGCTTGAGAGAAAGCAAAGGTTAAGTGTGGGGATGTGATGTGAGTGTGTTAAAATGTTATTTTAAGTGTTTAAATGTTAAATATTAAGTTCAATTATTCGTATTTATGCATTTGATCATGTTGAATAGGTTAACTAGGAGTTTTAAGTGATTTTGTAGGTAAAATAACCAAGTTAGAAGCTTTCATGGTGATACAAGGTGTTGGAGGGGGTCAAGAAACGAAGATTCAAAATACAGCAGAAAAGTTTCCACCGTAGCCTACTACAGCCACCGTAGGCTACGCCAGCATGAGCAAAAAAACAGCAGAATACCATCCGGCGTAGGCTACACCGGTTGGCGTAGCCTACGCTAGGACCTCCGTGAAACACCTATAAAACCGCGTTTTTGTTAGGTTTCACCCACCACTTTCCCCCCATTCGACCTAAGACAATTTGAGACGAATTTTGGGTGTTTCTAGACCTATGATTCACCATTCTACATCGTTCTAACACCATTCAATCATTCGGGATGCAATTCAACAAAGATTTTGAGATCATTCAAGAACAATGAGCTGCTAAACTTCTCGTGATCTACTTCGTGTAATGGGTTTCGTGTGATTAGGTTCTCGTTTGTGTTAAACTTACATTGGGATTAAACTTTAGAACCCTTTAAGTTCTTTTATAAGTTTAACTTGTGTTTTGATTATTTAAACAATTGTTTTGGTTAACCTTTATTTGAATGTCATATGGTATTGCGCGACTCGTATGGTTGTAGAGTCTTGGTTGTCAATTGAATTGATATTGTGTATTAAGACTTGTTAAGTCTTGATTATCATTATCACTTAATCATTACACGTATAGAATTCCCGTTAAGGATTTTCCACCAAGTTGAACTAAGCAATTACTGAAAACCAAACCTCAACCCCAAAGTGGATTACTTTTTCTCATAATTGTCTTCTTAATCAAGTTTAATCATTTGCAATTTGTTTTCTTATTTACTTTCTTAATCATTCCAAAAATCCAATTTTTATAGCTAAGAGGCAATAATTTAAATAATTTGATAATTTAGTTAATCATTTCTTATAAATCAATTTACAATACACCGACCACTAATTCCACGAGGTTCGACAACCCTACTTGCCCTAACTAGTTTAGGTGAATAGGAACACAAATTTTAACATCTTATTTGATTGGTACATCGACATCAATCAAAATTTTGGCGCCATTGCCGGGGAATCGGCGCACTTGGTGTTTTATTATTTGATTTGTTTTTAGTTTTGTTTACTTGTTTTGCTTTATTTCTTTATTTCCTTGTTACGCTTGGTATTTTTCAGTGTGCCGGTGATAGGTTGCATGCATACTCGTTATTCGGGTAGGAAATCACTATTATTATTCGATCCAGAGATAGAGAAATCAGTAAGATACAATCGCGTTCTGCATCAATCAGGGTTACTGGTCATATCAATTTCACAAGATATTGATCAAGCAGCTAGCAGTTCATTTGATTTAGCCCAAATGAATAACCCAAATAACCAACCACCTCCTAATCCAAACCTTCCTCCAAATAACCAAAATCAAAACCCAAATCCACCTCCACCCCCAAATAACAACCACAATGATAACTCAAATCAACCACCACCCAACAACAATATGAATCAAAATAACCTCAATCATCGTGATGACTTTGATCATGTGAGCATGCATGGTGTTCATTAAGGTGATGAAGATTATGAGTATGAGTGGAACAACAATGAAGACGATCATGGTGCTAATTATGATGCTTGGAATGGAAATCATGGTGAAAGTATTGGATATAATGGGAATTATAATTATTGGAGGAACAATCATTATGCATGGAATGTACTACCTATCAATCGACAACGAGATGAAGTCAATAACAATTTCAACCAACCAAGAAGACCTCAAAAAGCTCAAGTACATGATGTGGATAGCCATTTCAGACTGGCTATTTCTGAAAATCCAAATCCTATAGCACCTCCAAATCATAGAGGAAGAGCTTTTGATGTTTGCCCTCATTATCTCACTATTCTTCCTTTATTTTGAGGCACTAAAACAAAAGAACCATATGTGCATCTTGCTGAATTTGATGCCATATGTAGCACTATTGGTGGAAATCACTTCGCACAAGATGAAGTGAGACTGCGGCTATTTCAATTTACTTTGAAAGATAGAGCTAAGAAATGGTTCCTCACTTTGCCTGACAATAGTATTCATACTTGGCAAGAGATGCAAAGGGTTTTCCTTGAAGAATATTACTCTATGGGAAAGACAAGTGATGCAAGAGAGGCTATTCGTTCTTTTCAACAACAAATGGGTGAGCAATTTCATGAGGCATTTACAAGATTCAAGGAGTTGATCCGCATGTGTCAACATCATGGTATTGAAAGGTGGGAATTTATTAAGGCATTTTCAGATGGACTAACACCAGAAGAAAGAAAATACTTGTATTCTACAAGTAATGGAACATTCTTATCTAATCATGAAGATATAGATTGGGAATTCCTAGAACGAATGTGTAAGAATTCCAAAGCTCAAGCTTCGACTAGTAGACGGTCAAAGCCTGCTCCGACAAGGTCAACCACCATTGATTATGAGAATAAAGAAATAATTGCATCTTTGGAAAGACAATTGGCTATGTTAGGACAAGTGGGGACTAAAGATGTAGCTTGTATTATTCAAATGCAAATTTTTTATGATGCAACTTTTTGAACATTCAAATGCAACTTTTTTAACTTATAAATGAAACTTTTTTAACATAAAAATACAACCTTTATTATAGCTTTATTTATAGTAATGCAACATTTTCCATACTTTAATGCAACCATTATTATATTTTTTATAAAAAATGTAACGTTTTATAAGGTAGATGCAACTTTTTATTACAATTTTAGTTACAATAAATGCTACTTTGTTTACACTCAAATGCAACCTTATAGCAACATTGTAAGCACTACAATTACTATTAATATGTTTTACTATATAAGTTATGCCATAACAATAATAATATAGATATCATAGATTGTCGTACGATGCAGTTTAACACATACGTTCAAACTGGAAATAATACTAGCTAAAAAAAGTTGCAAATTACAATTACAAAAAGTACTTAGAACCTCCCACTCATGTTAAATACTCTTGAACTCCAAGAGGTAGTTGCTCCATAAGCTTTCGCACCATAGCTTCAAAGTTTTCTCGTTGATTGTCTATATATTTTCGTGTAGCTTCTAACGCGGCCTTCAACTGGTTTTTTTCAACTTTAACACTTGCTTTGAATGATTCCATAAGGTCCCTTGGAATCATGTATGATGTATCACCACCGTCCACTTTTTTCAACAATTTATTGGTAATGCTTTTACCATATAGTCTACAATATCCATTATGCTCTTTGTTCATCACAACCATATAAGGATCTACCTAAGCACTTTCATCTTCTAGGGGTTTATAGTTCTTCATTTGTTCCTGTGATATTATAATAAAACAAATATAGTCAAAATAGTTGAAGATTAATATTAAAAATTATTATTTGATGTCTAAGAATCTGTTGTCAAAATAAACTGTACTTCAATGTTGAAAAACAACTATTTAATAGCTATGAAAAAAATTACAAGGCAGACTTATAAAAAGGAATATGTAGATTTATAAGATAAGAAAAAGTATCATATTAAGACAAAAGTAAATCAAGGTAAGAAAGAGTTAGCTACTTTAACCCAACTTACAAAAAAAATTCACTAAAAAGCAACATAAATGATTTCTTGTTAGAAGAAACAAAAACCATAAGGAGTAAAATAAGTAATACCACCTCTAAACCTTACATATCCATAGTTTTTCACCTCCCATTCTTACCCATATCAATTTGAAGTAACTACTAATATTGACTTATTTCTAATGTTCACTTGATTTAATTTAAGCACGAATAAGCTAGTTTGGAATTTTTCATAATAGCACAGTAGGTGAATGTGAAGACCCAAAAAGATCCAAATAAGTTGTGTGGATTGATTTTGTCGGGCAATAAAGCAAAGATGTTAAACTCATGGGCACTCCATATTATAATGACCAAAACAGCTTTGAATATACTCATATTTATTTTAACCATTTGAAACAAACTATA
>BJCM01071098.1:0-31548 GCA_018326385.1 Flaveria bidentis | reverse complement strand
ATACCCCACATACCACATAACGATTTCTCAATACAAGAATCATTTTTAGAGCAGGTCATAGCATCTATTAGAACATTTCTAACATACACAAAGTTTGTTTTAAGTTAAAACACTTGTTTGTAATACTATATCAAATTCAAGAACGTTTTTCGGATTCGATAATCGAACTTTTGTAACAAGGACTCACAAACGCATTAACCACATTACTTTTCCCTTATGCTACGTTTTCCAGCCCCTAATATAACCGTATTCACGATTTCAATGAAGTCAAATAGGATATCACATGTTCTAACAAGAATTCTTGCAAGAGTGTATTCCAAAACAACAATCAACACATAGCACATTCGTAATAAACATATTCCAGCCCTAAAGGTCCGATTTTTACCTTAATGAAATGAGTTTGAGAGCAGATATTCACGTTCAAAGGCTCTTGGATGGATTGGAATTAGTAGAGAATCAAGATAGAGATGAGATGAGGATGTATGGTGGCCGATTTTAGGGTTTTTGGTGGTGGTGGGAGTGATCGGCCGAATTCAAGGGAAGAGGAAGGAGAGGTGACTGATTTTTCTTTTGTTCTTTTTCTTTGTTTGATGGGGGATTAGGGTTTGCAAAAGTGGTATGTATAGTGTTCATGGCCCATGGGTTGGTTTGTGGCCTAACGAGCTCGGGTGCCGGGATTTTATTCGTTTTTTATTCGTTTTCACAAACACTATGAACTCTAATTTTTATTTGGACAATCATAATACTTTTTGCTTATTATTCAACTATTGATAACTTCGTTTGGTTACTAACACGCTAACTTGACCGAAATTGAAAAGAGTTTAACAGAGTCGAGTCTCGTTATTAACGGAATCTGCCTGAAATTTCTCGGGTGTCACAAAATAGTCTCTAGTGTTTTTAAAAGAACTCACGGCCTCGCTCAATGCTCGCTTAAAAACACATTACTTGAAATGGCTTGCTATAAACGAGTTGAGAAAACTTGGCTCGGTTTGTAAACAAACCAAACCTGAACTAAAATTTACTCATGAGGTGACTTGTTTAATATAAAACCTAAAATATTATTTATATAAATTAAAACCAAAGTTATGACATATTATTCGAATACATCAAGACATATGCTTATTGTTATGTTTTGTAATTAGAAAAGGAAGTACAAACAAAGATAATAATATTTTAATTTTTCTCTTGTCATATAATAAGCATACACGAATATTTGTAAACATAAAATTTCATTTTCTTTTAAAATAAACAAACTTGTTCGTAACATGGTTCAACTCGACTCCACTCGTTAATAAACAAATCAAATCTAAGCTCACAATTTAAGCTCGTCAAAATAACGAACCGACTCAACCCAACTCAACTCAATCCAACTCAGTTTTTACCCAACCCTGTCTCGTTCGGCTCTCGCTCAGTTCAGTTTGGCTCGTTTATATTGTATTAATGGTCGGAGATGTTTTTAATTTTCGATTATTAAATTTCGAAAGTTGCTTTCGCTGACGACAGTTTTCTTCCTATTTAAAGCTAAAGTCTTCTCTCTCTTCAATTTTTCAACTTCATCAGTTCACACTCTCTCTCTCTCAAATCTCATGATTCACACACACACAAACACGAAATCAAAATCGAAATCGAAATCAACAGTTGTATATATGCCCAATCACCATGCTCATGAACAAAATCACCACTAGTATGAACACGATTCAAATGTAACAATGGGCGGTGGATTCTCACACCTCCCCTGCTTCACTCCGGCGGAGCAGCGGCGGAGCCACTCGCCGGAGCTCATCTTCACCGCCACCGAACCTCTAGACGAAACCCTAGGTCACTCCTTCTGTTACGTTCGTTCATCCGCTCGATTCGCCTCTCCGAATCACTCAAATCGCTTCGTTTCGCCCTCGCAATCGCTACGGTTCTCTCCGTCGCACGATTCGTCATCGGCGAGGTCGCGGCTTCCCAACGGCGTCACGGAGACCGGATTTAAAGCGATTTCAGGCGCTTCGGTAAGTGCGAACACCTCTACGCCTCGTACTGTTGTGCAATTAGATCATGTTTACGATGATGCTTCTGATTGTGTTGGTAGTGGTGGTGTTGGTGGTGTTAGTGGTGGTAGTGGTGTTAGGTCTAGTGTTGTTGGTGGATTTGACTGTACGTCGTCGTTTAGTGCTCTCCCGTTGCAGCCTCTGCCGCGTGGTGAGTCCGGTAGACCGGCGGTAGGTCAGATGGAGAGAGCGTTTTTCATGTCCGGTCCGATCGAACGAGGGGCTCTATCGGGACCATTGGATGTGAACATTGGTTCGGATGCAGGTAATAGTAGTGGTGTACCGTTCTCTGCGCCGCTTAACGGTGGTGTTTACGTTAAAAAAAGGCGGAAGAAGTCGATTCGGGGGATTAGGAAGGCGTTTAATCGGAACTTCCCTCGGCCATGGGTGGTTCCGGTGAGGAATTTTGTGCGTAAAGAGTCTCCAGCCGGGGGAGGGGGGGAGGGATTGGAGATGAAGAATAATAGGGATAGTGATGTTCAGTGGGCTTTAGGGAAGGCTGGGGAGGATCGGGTGCACGTGGTTGTTTCGGAAGAGCATGGGTGGTTGTTTGTTGGGATTTATGATGGATTCAATGGTCCTGATGCTCCTGAGTTTTTGATGGGGAATTTGTATAAGGCTATGTATAAAGAGCTCGAAGGTTTGTTTTGGGATTTGGATGATGCAGCTCAAGCTCCAGAGCAATCTTGTGCACCACATTTACAAGAAGAAGAAAAAGAAACAGATGTTAGTTTAGTTCCTGAGAATGCTGTAAAGAAGGTTTCGTTTCGATCAGAAGAAGAGATAGTGCCTAGAAGGAAGCGGTTATGGGAATATCTTGCGGAGGAAGGACCTAGAGATGGACTTGATCTTTCTGGTTCTGAGCGGTTTGCATTTTCAGTTGATGATGCGCTCAATATAAGCAAAAGTAGTTCAGGAGTTAATCACAGGTCATTACTGTTGTCTAAATTAAGAAATGGGTTCACTAAGCATAAGGAGGGTAGTAAATTGTTTGGTTGGAAATTTGGGTTGGATTCGAAAGAGCAAAAAGAAGTGGAAAACAGAACGGAGGAGACAAGTAATGTTGTTAGAAATGGTAGGAAGAAAAAAACTGGTCCAGTAGACCATGAATTGGTCTTGAGAGCAATGTCAAGGGCTTTGGAAGCAACAGAGTGTGCATATCTGGATATGACTGATAAGGTAATGGATCAATATCCTGAGCTTGCACTTATGGGTTCCTGCTTATTGGCTGTTTTGATGAGAAATGAGGATGTGTATGTGATGAATTTAGGAGATAGTCGGGCTATCGTTGCCCAACGTGATGAAACAGAAGTTGTTCCATCTCAAACAAGGGACAGTGAGATGGTCATTGAGGATGCGGTTATAGAATCAATAGACACAGTTGGAAAGGAAAATGATATAGAAAATAAGCGGCCAAATCAAGATATGAGGTTGACAGCATTGCAACTGTCTACTGATCATAGCACAAGCATCGAGGAAGTAAGTTCTAAGTTCTAACATTGTCTTAAAGTTTTATGTAATTACCGTACCATATTTCAGTTTAATTGTTCATGTTTATTACGAGAATGCCTTGAAAATCCGGTTTCATTATCGATTAGTTCAGTAAATTGAAGTGTTTTGAAAATTTTGAAATAGACTATCTCGTATCCATGGATCTTACGAGGGCTTTTACATTCTTAGAGCTTGCATGGTCATTATAGGTAAATCGTTTAGATTTGAACCACATTTCATGTTACATGATCACTTGAATTTCCTTTCATTGGGATGTATTACCTATGACATGTCCATGCTTCTAGTCTTACCTTTACACAGTTATTTTTTCATCCGATTATATAATCTAGAATAATGTGCTATGAAGATGAATGTTCCAGTTGTAAAACAGAAGGATTGGCAACTGATAGCCTGGAAATAAAATTAAGCATCCTGACAGTCTGACAGATGGATTTAAACTCTATCAGCTACTCAAAGAAATTTAGCGTTTAATGTAGTGTTTATACATTATCAATAACTTTCAGATCTTTCTCAATAGGCAAGGGATAACACGGTTCTTTAGTTGGATTTATCATTTGTTTGGATTCATTTTTTTCTAAATCTTATGCAAGAGATGGCCAGCACACCAAATTAGAAATTCATTGGAAGTATTGTCTTAGCTCATTTGGAAGATATGTCATGTCAGTTATGTGGAGACAAATTTTAATTTAGCATGTAAAGAGCAGTTGCACTAGGAAAGTCAATTTTATCGTGCTGTGTGCAACTTAATGACGGAGTAATAGAAATGATATTAACAACAATTTGTCACATACTTGTCACCAGTCTATTTATTAAAAAAAGGTTAAGTTACCTGGCAAAAGTGTTTTGGGCCAAACCAATTCGACTTCTTTACCTAATCCCTAAACTTCCTGACCAACCTGTCCATTTTGCCATCTCTGCTCCTAGTTTTGGCAAAAGTTTCAAGCTTTTTGTCTTATTTATATCTATCGTCTAAATACACCAAAGAATAACTAAATCATCGTACAAGTCTTCTTACTATTGCAGGAAGTTACTAGAATTAAGAATGAGCATCCGGATGACGATCATTGTATTGTCAATGATAGAGTCAAAGGTCGCCTTAAGGTCACTCGTGCTTTTGGGGTTGGTTCTCTTAAACAGGTTTGTTGTTTAATTGAGTTATTTCTATTTGTCTGACTCTTCTATGGCATGGAAGTTATATTTGTCACATTTATGTTTCAGGCAAAATGGAATGACTCATTACTAGAAATGTTTCGCAATGAGTATATTGGAAATGCACCCTACATATCTTGTGTACCTTCTCTTAGACACCACCAACTATGTCAAAAAGACCAGTTTCTGATACTTTCATCAGATGGTTTGTATCAGTATTTTAGCAATCAGGAAGTCGTTTCACATGTTGATACTTTCCTGGAGAAGTTCCCGGATGGTGATCCTGCTCAACACCTGATAGAAGAGCTTCTGTTACGTGCAGCCAAAAAAGCTGGTAATCTCCTCATTTTGATCTTTTTGTCTATACCTTCTAATCATCATGAAGTTTTTTTATTTTACTCTGAATTAATATTGTACATGATAATTCCAAATCTTCACATAGGGAAACATATGAATGTAATGTCTTAAATCTTAATGCTTTTGAATAATTAGTCAACATGATATATGTTTGGTTAACATGTAAACAATAAAACCACCAATTCTATAACATGTTTACATAGTATGAGGTGTATCCCTGTGGGTTTAAATGTGCATCATTTGCTGATATAGTGTGGCAAACCCTAGGTAAAGATTTAGTACAGGTCAAATGGGCCGGACTGGGTTGACAGACCAACACTTCTGGTGCGACTTATTTTTTTAAATTTTTATAACAAAATTAACGTGTTATATATAATTATAATAACTATACTATTAAGATAATAAATCTTTGTGAGCATTTAAACACACTTTTGGTCATACTTCGGTCTATTTGACCCATTTACAATTCAAAGCTCTTAAGTTTCACTAATTTCATCCGTTGTTGATCTTGATTTTTCAACAGGGATGGATTTGCATGAATTGCTGGACATTCCACACGGCGATAGAAGGAAATACCATGATGATGTTACAGTCATGGTCATTTCTCTAGAAGGACGAATCTGGAAATCATCAGGAAAGTACCTCTAAAACAACATAAAAACCGAACACACTCAACTCTGCATCATGATCCCAAGGCAAAATCCGACAAAACAAAGTAGAGACTTCAATGTGGGATCTAAATGGAACTATGGGTCTCGAAGCGTGCACTTAAAGAAATGTTCCATACTTGATGCGCGTATCGATCAAGAACTGAGCTTGATACCCAGATTATTCGGTTGGAAGTGGAGAAAATATGCAGGTAATTGTTCTTGATTTGTTTTTTTTTCTTCTAATTTTGGTGATAGGATTGGTAAAAAAATGGATTTTTATTTTTAAGATTTTTGGTTTCTGTTAGAGTTGTTCATAGGTGGGAAATGTTGTTTCATTTATCAAATTTGGGTAGAAATTATTAAGAATTTCAAATGTGTATTACTTTCTTAATTGTTTTATTCAAAGAAATGAATTAGTCTTTTAGTAGTATGACTTTTATTATTATATTTATTTAATATCAACTAAAAACAATGAATTACTTGTACTTTTCGTTTATCATCAACACATAAAGTTTTATTGGATATTATAAAATTTTCAAATTGACGACGAATCTAGTGAATTACAGCCAAAGTTCAAAAGTTGTTTACTAACGTTTATACAACCTTTTGAATTATTAGACTCTTAATACTTGATGAAAAATATTCTCTTAATCAAGTTTAGGGATTCTTAACTTCACCTAATAGTAACAATATTTTTAAGTTTTTTTTGTTTCGTTAAAATTGCTCAACTCAAATTAGTTTGTTTTCTAAAGCCACTCAAACTTTCATTAGGTATTTAAGTTTTATGTAATTTTTTATAAATGTGGATTTTTTTTAAAATTATGTTTGGTAAAAGATACATGTATGAATCTTTATTTTTATTTAATGGTTATGTTTTCCAAATTGACTTGAAGTAGGATGTAACAATGATAGGATAAAATCGTTAAACAATAATAAGTTTTAGAGTGAATTGTCGTTTTCTTTCCCGTGGTTTGTTCATATTTATCATTTTTATTCAAAAAAGTTTTTTTTTACATTTGCCTCCCCAAGGTTTGAAATAGTTGTCATTTTCATCCAAAACATGAATTTCGTGGTTAATTTTTTATTATTAGCAATACGTAAATATAAATTATGATTTCGTTTTTATATAAAAATTTACGTAACTACCCTTATAACGGATGAGTATTTAACATTTAAAAAGAATGGAGTTAATATTTTTAGATGAAAATAACAATGTTTCTCAAACTTTGTGGAGTCAAATGCCCAAAAAAAAACATTTTTAGATGAAAAATGACAAATGTGACCAAATTACAGGGAGGAAAACGAGAATTCACTCTAAGTTTAATAAGTATTTATTATAAGCTATATTAGAATAAAAAAATTTATGTAAGATTAGAATGCGTAATGAATGTTAAATATTGCATAATTTAAAATGACTTTGGGAAACTATATGTTAACTATTGCATAATTGTATAAAACCAAACAATATGTTAAGATCCGCATCACCATGAATAATGCAATGCATTACATAATTATATATAAAACAAAACCATATGTTAAAGATCTGCATCACGTTTTATCGTTTCCAGAAGTCAAATATTTGTGTTTTCGGATGCTACGATATTGACAAAATTCAAATCATACGTTACTTTTTATATTGTAATCATTAACACTACTTTTTTTTATTATAACCTTTTCTTATTGGTTTTATTATAATTTATGTATTGAGTTCCCTAAACACAAGTGTACATGTAAATAATTAGGATGTTATCCTGCGTTTTAGCGCGGGTAAGACTACGTATCCTGGTTGTTATGATAATTTGCGCTACTATTGCACCACAAAACCATACTAGTTGTGAGATTTAAGATTTATATATACCATTTAAATATATAAATAAAAAACAAAATAAAATAAAATAGATGACATGTGAACCAATAAAAATAGTTACTGTAGATGACTTCTTGGTAAATGTTATTATATAAGTGGCCGGTCTAAGATATAAGTAGGCGTTAGCTTTCATGGTAAAATTATTTAAAGTTACAATATTGAGTCTCATTTTAAGTTGATGTAAATTAGTTATAGTATTGATTATATGAAGTAGGTTAAATGAATGTATGAGATTGATATTTTAAAAAAAATGTGAAACATTTTAGTGTATTTTTGGATCTTTTTATTTATTTTAGATATATCTTTTCCATAATTCAGTAAATATATTGTTTGTTATTTAATAACCTATTGTTATAAGATATGAGATCAGCCATGGGTTAATTGTAAAAGTAAGAACATAATGTAGATCAACCATTACTTTTAAGACATTGAACTTTTGTATGATTACTTTTTAATCCATCTTTGACAAACAGACAAGCTTAGATTTCATTTCAACCATATGCAAACACAATATTTTGATAAAGAAGAATACATCATCTCTAGTCAGAACTTAAATGTTTTATAGTTTTAAAAATTCTAATTACTCTATTAAAACAGTGATAAAAATGTTATTTTACAGACAAAGTTTTAACAAATAGTCAAATACTTAGTTAAACGAGGCTCGTGGAAATTCACCAGAGAAATGCATTTAGCATTATGTATTGGTTCGATTAAGTTTTGTTTTTGAACAACCGAAAGACACCCGTTTCAGCCTAGCCGTAAGGTTTGAAGTTGCTCTGGTTCGTCGTGCTTTGTTGATAGTACTGTTGAAGTAAGTTCAAATTGCATGTTATGAGGAGGAAGTCTTGATAGTATTGTGTATTTTACTTGAATATTATTTTCTGAATTGTATAGATTAATAAAATTGTTGGCAGTGATACTTTAATATTATTTCCAAATTGCATGATATTTTTGAAAATGTTTGTAGTATGCTGAGTGATTTAAGTAGTAATCAACTATGCAATGCTATATATAAAGAACAAGGTGTCATACCTGAGGTCATATAGCAGTCCAAAAATGTAAACTTATGTAATGAGCTTTTTAAAATTTATGAAAGTATAGAAGGTCCTACTAATATAGAAAAACAGTTCCATATAACATAATCTTTTATAAAAAGCCTTGTATAATTTTCATATAATAAAAAATTTTCAACTATGTATGTTTGTCATATTTTTATAAATTTATGAAAGTATAGAAGGTCCAACTAATTGTCATGTCTTTGGAATTTTGGACAGGTATATATCAAGTTATATTCTTTTTGTCAATGTTACCTCTTAACTACTTAGAAATAAGGTTACATTTTAAACATTAAGAGACTATAAACAACTAAAAGATAGGCTTTTAATGATCAATAAGAGGCAACAAAATAATCCCGTAACCAATTATCAAACTGACACACTACTAGTCAGATCCGTCTTAAAAGTTGTATGAATAATAATTAGCTTACAGATTAATATATTATGTGGGTATTACACAAAATTTAAGTAGTATATTGTTAGATTAATTATATTTAAAGGTAATAAAAAATTATAATGTCTTTTAAAACCTAAGAGAACAAAATAATGAATAGATTTTTATTCTTTTTCTATTTAGTTTGCAAACAGGTTATTTTCGAGATCCCTAGTTTGAAAACTATAATCTATAAAGCTTATAAAAATTATGTACTAAAAAACAAAATGACTGGTACAACTAGTGTCGGTTCAACCCATGGCAACTGAACGGGTTAAGGGTCTAGTTTCTAGTTTAAACAATATTATTTTTTTATTTATATCTAAAAGGTTGTTTAGTAGCATTTTTATGATCACTAAAAGACTACCATATTAATTTTTATAGCCTTTTAATAGTTAATACGTAACCTTAAGTTTGAAAAATGTAACATCTAAATAGTTACATCTTAAACATTCAGATTTAAGATCCCCTTTAACCATTAAAAGGCTATGAAGTATGAATCATTAAAGTTAGTCACTAAATATTATTAAAAGATTACCAAACAACACTTAAGTCTTTTAACAGCCCATAAGCTATATCGCTTTATATTTGGTGCATGAGACTTTATAAATTGATTGTTTCAACGGTTTGAATGCATTGTACCCTGTAAGATCGTTAAGTAAACCAAGAAAAGTCTCATGCTAGACCTGTGGGATAATTACCTATCATGCGATATACTTAACGCTATCCAGTTAACAGTTTCCGAAACTAAATATCTCAAACAACATGTCATAAGGTAATTATAATTGTGTATTTCTTTCTGTTACATTCAAACAATCAAGATCTACTTTGTATCAGATAATTATACAGTACATAACAAGATTCGAAAAACAGGTGAAAAACAACTAAGTGAGCAATTTGAACGATGATGATACAATTACACTTGTCGTAGAATGATGTTCTTTTTTTCTCACTGTTCTTTTCGTGCTTTGGATCTAGCTGGCTTTGTTTTTATAACGTTACCAAGAAGGATCAACACGACAGGAATAATAGTTCCAATGTAGTATACACTCCCGTATGATGTCAGTGTCTCGTGCAGGCTTAATACCTGTTGCAAAAAAAACAAACACGTATAAAGATCTGTCCTACGAAGGTGTTTAAGATTGTATCATGTAAAAGATTATCAAATCAAGACATTCGTAAAATGCAAAATTTTCAAATTAAAAAAAATATATACGAATATTTGCACCAAAATAGCAACATTGAACTTGACCATGCAATTCAAAAATTATAATAATTCTGGTGTTTAAATAATAGCAACTTTATTAATTTTGAATTTATAAAGTCATAGACTTATCTCAAAAACAATTGATTGACTTTTCAGCAACAAGTGATTGTTCTTGCTTTAAGGATGAGTAGTTTTGAAAAGAGTAACATTCAAAACTAAAAAAAAATTCCTGAATTGCTTGACCTTGCAAACCATATTCTTCTTTTACAAAGATTATAGTCAATCTAAATTTATAGTCAAATTTAAAATGTCAATTGCCTGACTTCAAAAGTCAAACTCTTTTTTTTATTTCTGTTTCGAAGACAAGGGGAGGAAAAACAACCAGCATGACACTAACCATGAAACCGACGCAGGAGTAGTTCAAAACAAGAACTGTATAAGCAAAGTTTACGAGCATAAAAATCTTCTTAAGCAATCCTAAAGTTGGCGGGACAGATTGTTGCCATCTGTAAATGACTGCATACAACAATAAAAACAGTAAGGTAAGGCTGCAAATTATAGATTAAATGTGGCATATTAAGCGAATCATTTTCTAAAAAAGTGTCACTTTGTTACCTCTTGAACCAGCAATCATTAAAGCTGACTGAACGAAGAATATGATGTACCCCGGATATAAGCCCTGTCATCACAGATATATAAATTTATTCTGTCAAATTCCTGAAAAAGCAAGGTTTTGGAAAACACAGTAGCTAAGAATATTTTGCATTTGCTTAATCCTACACACTGTTTTTTAAGGATTAAATGATCAGATTGGGAAAAGCAGGTAAGAAGTTATAAGTAATATGATTATAAAATTAAATGTAAAATTACTTAATTATCCTCAACTTTAAGCAACTATTGATGTTGCAATAACCACTTGTTTTGGCGGTATTTTAGTTGAACAGTTTTGACAGTTGGTTCTTTATTTTCAACTATATATACTAATTTTTACTTTTCACTATTTCTCGTAAAAAACAAGAAGTTCTCTCTACTACAACACAAAACACAGTAGCTAAGGTGTTGTGCAACTGCTGGTTTTTAGTGTTAAAATTATCAAATTGGGAGAAGCAGGTAAGGAGTCATATGACTATTAATATATAGTTAAATTTACCTAATCATCCCTAATTTATTCATCTGATGTTTGCTTATTAATGCTGCAATAATCATTTTGGAAATGCACATCACCACTGATAACAGTTTTTGCAGCTATTTCTTTATTTACAACTATATATACCAATTTTCAGTTTTCACTAATTCTCATGAAGAACAACCCAACTCTATCTATTAATACTAAGTCTCTAATATAAGGAAAATGTTCATCTTCATCAACTTTAAAGCAATTAGCAGAAATTCACTTGTTTGAATTGTTACATAATCCATCTCCAAGTAACGATGTCATTTTTTAATATATATTCCTAATACTATTCTCTATCCTTCATGAAGAAGTTGACGATAGCTACTTTTGAAGATCCTCATATCATACATTGCCAAGAAAACATTGTGGTGTTTGTAACAAACAATATTACATTTTGGTTGGGTTATATACAAGAAACAACAAAGATCCTTAATAAGTTCTTTTCTGGCAGCAGCAGGACAGGCAACTTGTAAACAATTAAAACAATCACTTATTTCGTAGATCAACGGAAATATAATTTGATGTGGGAACTTACATGCCATACAGCACTAACAGTCTGTGTTGCAAGCAACTGGAAGAAACCACCCTTCTTCCCCTTTTGAACGAGCCTGTCATAAACATCTAAAGATACATACAGGTATTAGGCAATAAAGAGACTACCACATAACGCACGGGCAGCAGATTCGAGCACATACTTACGAATGGATCGATCTGAGTTACATAACTTTATCTCAAATGAGTTTATACAAAAGATGGGTCGAAAGTCACCTATAGAATTATTAAGTGGAAAACATGAAAGGAAAAAAAGGGTTTGTGTGTCAACCTGACCAACCCATTTTGACACCTTTACCACTGACATAACACACAAGGAGAGAATAAACACTTACAATGACGAAGCCATGTGCTGACTTGTATATTCCACACGAGTGGTATCTCGACTGCACTTTTAGCAAACTCAAGACCCAATATATCAACATTTTTGGCACGGTCCCATCGCGCCTTGGGTGGAGAAGAATCAGTCCATCCACTAAAACCCAAGCCAGAAATAATAATAGCAGCCTCCGAGATGGACCATATGAAATAATATTTCCAACGGGCTGTAAAGCCAGCCATGTACTGGTAGCTAAGTCGTTTCCAGAATCCCCACTCTTTGTACGTCGGGTCAGTGAATTTTGACAGTGGATACTGCGGTACCAAGTATAAATACAGACCCATACAAAAACTAGCTTGAAGAAGAGCTCTAATGGTTGCCCCATATGGTGATGGTGAACCTTTCTCGGACTTCATCCAAATCTAAATAAAGTCTTATAGAAGATCAATCAGTAAAAACTTAGGATAAAACCACAAGAAAATTAGAAAATAAAAATTGATCTACGCACCCCCTTCCCTTTGGTCCAATCTAAGTAATCCTTCATTTCATAAACTGGGCCTGCAAAGTGGCTTGCACAACAGAGACAGTATCCCATGTACTCTATTAAAGAGGGGAGCTTAAGCAACCGGTTTTTCTTTTGGGATTCACGAAGATCTTCCTCTTTTAGCAGTCCATCATTGTAATTAATGGCGCAAGAAATCACTTTCAAAGTTAATACCATAAGAGCACCTACACGTTGGAATCAAGATTACCATTGAATTGATCAGGTTAATGTCATGAATATTATGAACCACAAGGTAGCAAACAAAATATGATTATCAAAAGCACAATTTAATCACAATGGGTTGAGTATGGATGTATATGCAATGCACATACAACCATGCAAGCCAGTAATCTAAAAAGAAACACCCCTTCTAGATACCATTTATTGATTCTTATTTGTTTTCTTCTTTACATTTTTGTTGTTAAAAGATTTAAGATGCATTCAAATTCTCCATCTGGTATCCAACTACTTTCTACTTATTGGAAAGTTAGATTAACTTATTTTCCTAAAGGACAACTTTTTTGTATGAACAAATAGATTTCAGATCCACTTTTTCATTTATAGCATTTTCAAAATTCTATGGGTCCAAACAGCCTAAATCTAAGTTTTGAAAATTACAAAACTAATCAGTTTCTCAACTCATGAAGTATAAACTATATCTAACATGATCTAGGGGTGCATCTACGGTGTATGCCTTGATGTAACATTTTCTTGGGTAATAATCACATAACAGATTTCACTTTATGTTTTACAACACAAAACACCCCTACATGAATTTCTTAATTATGCATCTCAGCTGTAATAACTTCAACAACAAATACTGAGCAAAGGTTGAGAGATGGCTTACCAGTAGCATCAATACCTCCTTCCTTCCATGCATCTCCACTCATGTAATATACATGGCTACAAATAATTAACATTTGTTAGAACTTTCAATTGGGTTTTCACTTTTCACATTCCTTAACAGTTTGTGTGTTCTCAAATTTAGAACATGATAATAATAAAAAATAATATTACCCTTTTGTTTTCTAGCTAAAATAGAGAATTCAGTGTTTATATCTTAAATCTTAGAACATAAACACAAGCAGAAATCATTGGATTGTACACAATCACAAAACATTAACTCAATACAATAACAGAAACCACAAGCAACGATAGAACAACATACAAATCTAAGCTATTCAAACAGCATAACAAACAGATCACAATTACAGTAACAACAACAACAAAACTTTTTTTTAACGGCTAATGGAATCACTGACGGATCACTGCCCATCCGATCATCTCCATTACTCGAGTACCGAACCCAAAACCACCCTAAAAACAAACTCATCTTATGTGAGAAAACCTCATATCCCAACCAGAGAACCGACTTTTTTGTCACATATAAGACTTAAACCCATAACCTCCCCTATTTTATTCAAGTACCTCGTAACTCACCTCAACCACTTAAGTTGAGGATCATTGGTAACAACAACAAAACTTAAGCATGTTTGGTAGTCCTTTAGTCTTTAGCAAAGTTTAAAAGTACGGAATCGAGCCTCGACGCGTTTTCCCTTCGCCTCATGAGGAGTAAGCCTGAAGGCAAACCGAAGGGTAAGCCCGAGGCGCAATAAAAAACAAACATGAAACCCCCCGAGGTGCCCTTGAGGCACAACTTTTCTTAGCACGTCAGCTCTGTGAGGCGCACAAACATAATATCCCTCTAAGGCGTCGCCTCATACTCGTTTTTTGAACGCCTCACCTCATACTCGTTTTTTGAACGCCTCACCTCATACTCGTTTTTTGAACGCCTCACCTCATACTCGTTTTTTGAACGCCTCGCCTCGAGGCACACGACAACCGTTTTTTTTAAAACCATGGTGTTTAGTGGTCATAGGCCAGCTCAGCTCTTAAATAGTCTATAGCTGTAGCCTCTTAATAGTTAAAGTAATCTTAATTATGAACGGTTAAGAGATAACATTTTAAGGGTATCTCTTAACAATTTAGACTAATCACATCAAACTATCACAAAACCTTCAAATTAAACACTCAAAACAACAAAACCGTACCATCCAATGAGGTATCCCATAGCTAAAACAAAGGTAATCACTCCACATCGTTTCCGATACACCACCATTGACCCGTACCCGACCACCATCGGCACAAGAAAGTGCAGATTCGACGAGAAACCGAACGACAAGTAGGATAAGACGGCGCCGGAGACGGCGGCGTAGAGGTGTTTTCCGGCGGGGCCGCCGGGGACGAGGCGGTGGAGGAAGCCGACGGGGATGGTGGCGATGAAGCACAGGAGGAAGCGGAGCACCGGCACCGATACTCCGATGGCTGACGCCGTTGACTCCATATCCATTGTTTGTGTTGGGGGGGGGGGGGGGGGGGGGGGGTCGTTGTTTACGGTGGATTGACGCCGTTGATTTGGAATCTCCGGTAAGATGTGAGGGGTTATATTGATTGGGGACGGTGGTGGGGCCGGGGGAAGCTGACGTGGAGGGATGACGTGTGTTGCTGTGATTGGTGGAGATTGCTGTGGATAAAAGTTAAGAGTATCGGAAGTTGGTGAATGGTGATGACCGGATGCTACGGGTTTATGGATTTACGATAATCTTTTTTAACAGAAATGTACTAACTTGATTCGGATTATGAATTTCTAAAGTAAAAGTTATGAGTTGAAGTCTAATTAGGTGTAATATGTTTTTAGTAAACCAATAATTTTATTACAATGGGCCTTTAGTTAGTGGATTTCTTTTGCAATAATGGGCGAGCCGGGTCAACAACGATGTTTGTGTTCGCGGGTGTGAGTGACCTTTCGCTAATGGGTTTACCCGGGTGATCGGACTTAAAAATTATTCGTTGACCGTTCAAAAAAAATTAAGTATGTTATTTTAGTCGGGATCACTTATGTTTTTTCAGCTTATATCGTATTTCAATCTGTTATCGAGAAAATTCATTAGCTCAACGTATAGACGTATAGTATTTTTGTTTAAATTGAGAGTTAATCTTAAAATCTTTTAGTTTAAATTGACTTAGATACCTCACATTAACCCAAAGGTGCTAAAGATCATTGGAGATCATCATTGGAGATCTATGATATATGGTAAAGGGGGTGAAAATTCAAGATTACTTTGTTTTTTAAGCTTTGCCCGTGCATATAGGGTTCAAATCCTATAATATACATGGTTTGATAAGGTTTTAGAGCAAACCTAAAACAAAATTTTGTTGCTTTTGGTTTTTAGGTTTTAAACCGTTTGGTTTCTTGTTCTCGTTTAATTATCAGTTAAGGTTTTTTCGGTTTTCATTTCGATTTAGATTACAATTTGGTTTTCGTATTTGAAACTGAGATTTTGTTAATCTTCAAAAATAATTTATACGTTTTTCCAATATTTTGTAATTTTTTTTAAGTAAAATGGGTTAATCTATCAATTCAAAAGTAATATAATTCATTAAACGCGAAAAGGTCTGAACAAAGGTTGACACTGATTTAGATTTTTATCTTTAGATATTTCTCTTTGATTTGTTAGATGTTATAATCAAAATATTATACGTGTTATAAAGTTTTTTAAGCAATAACAGTCAAGATCACCTGACATGTCTTCCAATGAGAACTCGTACATCAAATACATCATTTAGCTTCACCAATTCTATAGGACCCACAAATTATGATAAAATACCCGAGAGTTATAATTGAACTCATAATTTTGAAAACTTTGAACTTTATCCTTTATAATTCATGTCACTAGACAAAATGACCAATGATACTTTTGTGTAAGTACCATAGACGGATTCATATAAGGATTAGGGGGGCCAAGGCCCCCACTCAAATACACTCACTCAATTAGTGTAAAACATGTGGGTTATTTTTATTAAACTACAGTAGGCACCCAATTTATTTTTCTTGTGGCACCCATCCCATTTTCTTGTGGTCTCAACTTATTTTCTAACAACCTCTTAAATTTTAATATATATCAATATATAACTAAGTCCACTTTAAATTGTATTTTTTTTCTTATTTTAGGCCTCACTTTAAAACTCTATTTCATCTTATTATAATGACTAATTTATCCATTGAAACGGTTTGTTTGATAAAATAGGTGCAATTGATAATATGCTGACTACGAAAATTAGTAAAAAATTTTAAATCATGACTAATTGATCCAAGTTGACAAATTAGAAGCCTTATTAATCTTGGCTTGTCCATATTCAAACAAAAAAGTTAATTCTAATTATCTTTTCCAACTTCAAAATTTGAATTCAAAGCTTCAAACGAATAAAGGTTAACTCAACTTCATCTTACATAATTTTATTCGACTCGTGTTGAAACTACTTATTTAAAACTAACTTATTTTGTGACCCCACTCATAAAAGTTTCTGGATCCATCATTGGACGTTACTCAGTATGTGAGTTATTGACTAGGAATTAATCAGAATTAATCATATTTAATTTTAGAGAAAATTGCATAAATGGTCCCTATGGTTTGATCAGATTGCATAATTAGTCCCCAGATTTTGAAAATTGCAAAGATAGTCCAAACTTTTGTGTAATCTCTGCATGTTTGGTCCCCAAATTTTATAAAAGTGTAAAGTTAGTCCAAAGTTTTATTTGGGTGTTGCTTTATTTATCCTTAAAATTAAAGACTTAATTACACTGGTGGTCCCTGTGGTTAGGCCTGATTTCACTTTTGGTCTCTAACTCTCTGAAATTACAAGTTTGGTCCAAAACTTTGCACAAACGTAACAATGATGGTCCCTGAAATGGATGAACGTTAACTTTGACTGATAATTTTTTTAAAATGACTAAAATACCCTTTCCCACATGGAACATCATCTTCTCAGCCCACCCGCCACCACCTTCATCCATCACCATCACCGCCCCCTCCACCACCACGGCCGCCTCCACCACCACGGGTGCTTCCTTGCGCAGAGCCTTTGATGGGACCTTCATTGTTTGAATCAAAGGAAAATTTTAAAACCCTAGAAAACCCCAAATCAAGATGAGTGAAACCCTACTGTTGGTATCACGTGGGTGGTATGGTGCTGGTGGTGACGATGGTGAAGGTGATGCCAGTGGTGGTAGTTGAAGGTGGTGTTAGTGGTTGAAGGTTGCAAGTGGTGGGGTTGAAGGTTGAGGGTGGTGGTGGTTGAAGGTTGAGGGTGGTGGTGGTTGAAGGTTGAGGGTGGTGGTGGTGGTGGTTGAAGATTGAAGGTGATAATGGTGGTTGCAAGTTGAAGGTGGTGGTGGTGATTGAAGGTTAAGGGTGGTGGTGTATGAAGGTTGAGGATGGTAGTTGAAGGTGGTGGTCGTGGTTGAAGGTGGTGGTGATAGTGGTTGAAGGTGGTGGTGATAGTGGTTGAAGGTGGTGGAGGTGGTGCTTGAAGGTAGAGACTTCAATGGTGGTAGAAAAAGTAGTGTAAATGGAAAAGAAGAAAAGTGAATGGGCTATTTTTATCATTTTTCATACGCAGTTAACAACAATAACTAACGTCCATTCGTTTCAGGGGCCATCGTTATTACGTTTGTGCAAAGTTTTGGACCAACCTTGTAATTTCAGAGAGTTAGGGACCAAAAGTTAAATCAGACCTAACCACGTGGACCACCCGTGTAATTAAGTCAAAATTATATTTATATTTATAGTTCAAAGTTTATAAAATGCATAAAAAATAAATGCATTTAGTACCAAAGACCAAACATGCAATGATTACATAAAAGTTTGGACTATTTTTGTAATTTTTAAAGTTTGAGAACTAAACATGCAATTTAGTTAAATCATAAGACCATTTATGCAATTTTCTCTAAATTTTATATGTTAATCTTAGGGGAAAATTTCACATTATAGTTTTTACGATTGTTTCGATTAAAGTATTCATCTTTTTATTTGTTTTAATTAGATTATTTAAGTTCAGTACAATGTTCTAGTCTTATGTATTTCACCTTGAAGGGTAGGTAACTTACTCACATGGATATTTAATATTTAAATTAATAAAAGAAAAGGATAATAACATGATTTTCAACATTTAAATTTATCAAAGAAACCACTAAAAACAAATAAACCCTTTCATGCGAGATGGTTGTAAGACCTGCAACTTGCAATTGAGTTTTTCACCGGAATAGCCCCTCCGACCACTAGCATGCATTCGAGTTCTTCACTAGAACAACCCCTACCTGGCAGACATACCTTATGTTTACCCCTCAACGTTTTACAGGTAGTGTAAAGAAAAAGAAAAATTATGTTTTTATAAAAAAAAATAAAAAAATACGGTTTTACATTATCCCTGAGAAAAAATTACGTTACCCCTATTTATTTTAAACTCAAACATTTTATAGAAAGTTTTAAATTTTATAAAAGTACTCTTATATTTAATAAAAAAACATTACATTTTATAAAAACAATAATAACAAATTAACCTAAAATTCTCAATAATAGCCCAAAATTTAAACACCTTAAATCGCCTAACAAACTTACAAGCCCAAATACCCATAACATAAATAACTTATAAAAATAACCGGGCATTCCTCAATCCCAACTATCGTCGTTCACCCTTGTCCCATTCGGGCATCCTACTGTAGTCGATCACCCAATTGCCGACCGACTAACCACCGCCATCCACCGTCCATCGTCCGCCGATCACTTAGTTGTTTACCCACGTCCCATTCAGCCTTGCCACCACCGACGTGCGCTGCATGCTGCTACTCATCTAATCTTTTTGTTTCACCAAATCAAGAGTTCAATGTAAATTTTCTAAGTTTTTTTCTCTTTTACACAATTTAGGGATTTAAGGTTTATATTGTTAAATTCTAATATTTAAGTGTTATTTGTTATAATAATTAGTGATTTGAAAGATTTCAAGATGAGGATATTAGTTAATTGTTCTAATATTTAGGGTTTGTGCAATTAGGTATATAAAGTAGAGATTTGAAAAAGAAGTTAGAGATTTGATATTGAAATTAAGGACTTTAATTGTGTTTTTTTATTGTAATTTGTAATCTTATTGTGTTAGTTGTTATAAAAATAGGGATTTGAAAGATGAAAAAATAAGTTTTTATTGACAATTTTTTAAAAGGAATTTTAAGAGTAAGATATTAGTTGTAATAATAATATTGATATTGGGTCAACAACTCTTTCAACTTCAATTCCACGGTTTAAATAGATTTGATTCAAATGATCTTCATTCGGATCCTTTATGTTTTTTTTCTTTTATTAATATATATGTATCCTAAAAATTTTTTTACGTTACCCCTGAACTTTTGTTCTATATCCGCCACTGACCCCTACCACCATCGACCATCGACCATCGTAGCAACCCTTGCCACCATCGACCATCGACCATCGTAGCAACCCTTGCCACCATCGACCACCAGAACATCCCCTACCACTGAAACAACAATCGACCGTAACATTTAAATTATTTTGCAGTTTATGCAAGAGCTAAAGGGATGACGTATCTACTATTTAAGTTGAATGCATAGGATTAAGACGTCAAAGTAAACGTTAATGTCTTGATTAAAACAAAAAAATACAAGTGACCTAATTAAAACAATTATAATACTAGATTACTATTTTACGAAGTTGTCCAATTTTTAGAATTATACATATATTTATACAATAATTTTGAAAAAGAATATATATAAATTTCCAAATGACCATTTTTGACCAATTTTTGACTAGTTTTGATTGAATTTCGTTGATTTTTGGCCGATTTTGACCAAGTTTGTTCGATTTTCTTCTTTGATTTTAACTTTTGATTGATTAACTAAGCGATTGGCTAAAATCGAATTTGTGAGTGACCGGTCACCGATTAATCGGTGCTAGACGCCGATTTTTACAACACTATTTTTAATTTTCTATCATAGTCTATGTGATATATCACTATATATTATATCAAAAATAAATTACGTCTACAATCAAGAGTTGGTGAAAACATTTTCATGTATCAAATTGTTTATATGCATCTCATTATATCCTATTAATGTTGGCTAAACTCACACGGTATACAAATAACGTTTCGTGTATGGTCACGTGTTGAGTTTATTTTCAAGGAGGCATTAACAAGTATCAATAAATACGCCTTTATGGTCACGTGTTATTAACGACCAAACATTTTTGCTTTCTAGTTAATTAATAGTATCTGAGAATTGTTCTTTTCTTATTACTTTAACGATTGATTTTTACAAAATAATAGAACTTTAGTTTTTTTATAATGGCAAAAAGAGTTAAAAATAATAAAAAACTAACAAGAAGCTAGATTACACAAGAACTTTAGTTGTAAAACAAGAACTTTAGTTGTAAAACAATATAAACTAATAAACACATTTTCATTAAAACCTGGTTTGTCATGTTACCTGATTAGACCTAGGATTAATTTAATCTACCATCAATAACATGTCTAGTAAACGTTTGGGCTAAGTTTTTCTTTACACGACCATATATATTAAAAACAAAGACCACTAACAAAAGGCTAGATCACTGGAAAAATTACATGGTACATCATGAATTTCAAAGATTTAACACAAATCATTTTTGTCAATCTAAGAGACTGTTTGATTACACTGAGATCTGACTGAATCAGAAGCTAATCCAGTTAGAAGTTCTGATTGGGTATGCATCTGACTGAAACTTGACTGTTTGATTATCTGACTGAAACTTGGCTGTTTGATTATTTGACTGAAACTTGACTGTTTGATTATCTGACTGAAACTTGGCTGTTTGATTATCTGACTGAATAAAAAACCATATATTTTCTAATAAACTAGAATCATTAACAATCTTAATCAACTACTAAATCAAAATCGGGACCACCACACCACCACCACCATCACCGTACACATTTTGAGGGGGGCGCAGGTGGGTCGCGAAGCAGGGGTTCACGCAGCAGGGGTTCACCCAGCAGAGGTTCACGCAACAGGTGGGTTTGGACGAGGGGGGTCATGCACAGGTGGGTTTGACTCGGTCAACATGTTTTGATTTAGGGTTGATTTAGGGCCTGGATCAGCAATGGAGACCCGATCAGCTAGCCTTGAAGCCAAAGTCAAACGCGCTGACTCGCTGACCGAGTCAGCCGATCAGTCGGGTCAACACGGTCAGCCGGGTCAGCCGAAAACAAAGAGTCTCTAACTCTTTTATCACCTCCTCTATTCTTGCTTAAGTGACTTTTTTAAATGCGAGATCTACTTAATCATATCAAAAGTTGCAATCTAGCAAGATGCTAGAAGCAAAACCATTGGTAAAACAGAATCAATTAACAACAAAATTACATTAATCCTCCCGATTAAAATCAACTAATTTAGATCTATTATTTAAGTCTCATGATAAAATTTTATTGATTTGTAGGTTAATTAATTTAGAGGGTTTGTAGCTTTATCACCGTTTCTCATTTATATCATTTTTTTAAAACTTTTTTTTATCAATTAAAATAAATTTAGGATGTCAAGTAATTCTTCATTTATATTGTATTTAACTACCATCTACTTCTTGGAAAAGTAAGATCTATAACTGGCCATTAATGAGAACCACATTTATTATCTTAATGTAGAGCCAAAAATAATCTATTATTTGATTTCGGTTGTTTTTTAACAAATTTTTTTTGTAACCAAGTGTGTTGTATATGGTGGCCGCAGCAAATTTAGTTCTTCCTTTTTTATTTTTTTCCTAGTTTTGCTCGCAGCCTTGTGTTTTATTAAAACTAGTTATTTTCTCCGCGCTCCGCGGCGGGAGTTTGGTGATTTTCTCTCGAGCTACACAGCATGAGTTTGGTCGCGTTATCTTCTCAACTCGTCGAAAATCATAAAAACAAATACCGAAACCAGTTAAGATAATATCAATGGCACAACGATGCTTTCCGTTCATAACTGGTTCACTTCGTCACAATAATATTACTTAATAAATAATATAACTAGAAGGGTTAAAAAATAATGGGTTTATATAATTATATAAAACCAAGTGTTTCATATATTATAAAAAGGGGATAAAAATGTCATTTCATATTCACAAATAAACAAATGCCAAAAACAAAAAAAAATTATGTGACCAAAAACTAAAACCACAAATATGCAAGGGGCAATACGTAAATTCTCAAAATTGATGGCAATGCTAAACCCCAAAAAAGCTACCGTAACATATGAATTGGTTTTTAATATATATTATAATGGATTTCGCTGTTAAAAAAACTAAAAAGAAAGAAAAAAAGCTTTAAATCTATGTTTAAAAATCAAAGATTACTTTACTAATTTAACTTATTGTTTTACTAAGAATGCTAACATACAAACTTTGGTCCTACTCTTAAATTATACATTTATCCTCCATGGGAATTAACCTGAGATCACATGAAAATACCATTATTCTCGTTACTCTTCACCGAAATCAACGAGTCATCTTGTACAAAACGCTTTAAAAATTGTACATTGGTCCCAAATGGCATCATTAGGTAAGAGCACGCTAGTCAAGCATTAAGAACTTGTACTCTTCGCTTACATGCATGTATGCCATGTGGCTTAATCAGGGCCTGGAATGGTAGACTCGCACATTCTTATTTTTAAGCTCGAATTCATTTAAACTCGGTTCTACACAAACTTTTAGTGAGAATATATCCGTAATGCTTTGTTTTTGCATATTTTAGGTATCATAGTTTTTGGATTGTATAAGGTTTAAGATTCTGCTAGTTGTTTTCCTTCTAGAAGCTTAGTTTGATATAAACTATAATGTGACTTGAAGTTAGGAGGACCGTGGAAAACTTGTCTTTGTTATTTGATGAAGTACAGGTGCATCTAAACCTACATGTATCTTTAAACATAATATACTTTTTATTCGCCTATGAATTTAAAGTTCTAAGGATCAAATCCAGTAACTCAACTCATTCTTATAACAAGTTCCTGTGGTTTAGAAAGTTTCAACTGAGAGCAATAATAACTCATTCTTCATTTTTATTCATATAATTATATTAAGAATCATTACTTTTTTATCTTTCATTTTTAACTCATTACTTTTTCTCTTTACTTCACTCATGTTCACTTAAAATATATTAAAAAAATTATAGGGTTTTGAACATTGTTTCCCCAAAATACAAATTGAACAGTAAATTTACCATATCTTTCACTCACAATCACTTATATCCATACCATATAATATAGAGAATATATTTATTTAAATTTAGGGAACAAGTTGTGAATGCTCTGGGTGACTATCATTTTTCCAGTCTGATTAATGGATGTGACACAATAGTAGATACGTATGAACCTAACAAAATCAGATTATGTACCGGCTGACCCATGAGTATTGCTTATAAGACCCTGCTGCTCGTCGCCTCATCAGTCCGGTCCAACCAAGTTTTAGGGTATAGCATAAACAACCAAGAACATGCTATACATTCATTACCAAAAACAACTTTAATGATGTGCATATGACTATATAATTGTTCTTAAACTCACCTCACTATGTATATCATACATACATGATATATCCTTCTACCACAAAAGGTTATTAGCAAATTTAAAAAGTTGCTTCTAACCTTGTTTTAATCTTTCATTTAGCGCGTATGAACACAGAATCTACACAAAGTCCACCTTTTGTGTGCGTACAATCGATTTGGGTCATCGAAAACTTGAGTTTCATCGGTTTCTTTGAATCTTCAACAACAAAGTCACCAGCTTGATAGAGATTCCACTTTCCAAGATTTGTCAAATAGCATTGACTAATCGCCTTTTGATCATCTGAAGTTGAAAGCTGGAATTTCACAGGTTTTATATCCCAGCCATGGACATGGTCAGAGTTGCAGACCCGCCGCCCGAACCGCCTGCCTGACCGCCCGAGTTGTAGGCGGAAGTAGAGGGTGTAAGTCCCACTGGGAAAAGGGAACTCGACCTCACCATCGACTTCAAACCACCAAATTTGTTGGAGATAAGCCACCGAACGGAATCTGCATAAGAATACAATCTCGTGTGTGTCATCAATCATTTTCAGTTTGTTCATCATGAGCATATGATGTAAAAATAACAATACAAATGTGATAGTAAGCCCTGTTTTGCTGATGTAATGATACATGATGATGGCACCATACAACAAAACAGATAAAATTACATCAACTAATTGGAAATACTTATTGCCCCTTTTGGTGGATGTATTTATTTATTTTTATCTTCAAGAAACAGAGTCGTGTTCAATATAATACCAATTTTATATAAAGAACTACGTGAACATCTTAAGCAGTTGTATTTAATGCATAAAAGATAATCGTACGTGATGGGAGAGAGAAATAGAGGTGATTAACAAACCGTTTTATGCATTACATTTAGATTAATATGCATAAGTCTTTATGTAGTTCTTGTATTTCTCTCTTTAAATATATCTCTATTAAAAATAAACATACACACATATACATATACGTATGTACACAAACATACATGTGTATATATAGTTATATACACACATATATGTATATACATAGATGCAGAATTTCACCTGGATTCCTCTGTAGAAATCCAACTCCAGTATCTACGATCATCGATACCAGTTATTGCTAATCCATTGGAAGATATCAACATACAAGCTTTTCCTGTGGCTTTATCTAACCAAACTTTCTGCAAAAACAATTCCAAAATCATATTAATAAACTTCAAAAAAACCATAACAATCCATTTGAAGAAAGATCAAGATCACACCATCTGGTTTTGTAATTATTACTAAACTCAATTAATTATTAAACCGAATTTTCATGTCATCCTTAGGGGATGGTTGGATGTGAATGAGAAAGCTTATTTGACCTGATTATAGCAATCTCAAGAAGCAATAACCAGTTAAAAGTGTTTGACAAACACTGATTTATGCTTATGATTTCTGATTATCTAGATCTAACTAATCATATTAGGGTGTATCACACACTGATCAGTGAGATATATACAATATATTTGTAATTCCCAACTTGGAAGACCTGATTATTTGATTCTTATTATTCATGTTACAACAATCAATTGGAAATTAGCCATCAGCAGTTCAATCAATCAAGTTCAAGAATTACATCACTTATTAGACTTTCTACACCATTGACACACTGTGAACAGTCATTTGCATTAACTAAACTGGTCCTTTCATTAAGTAAACTGTATTTTACAGATGATCCATTGCATTTAGTAAACTGTAGTTTACAGGCCTGTAAACTGCAGTTTCCTTTATAAGCTGTCGTTTACGGTGCAAGTGGTGTAAACTAGATCCCAATTCAAAAACAAATTTTTGATCTTTTTACTGTCAATCAACTTCAAAAATCACACATAAACAGTAGATTTTAAACGAATACAACCAAATTTACAACTCTGTTTCAGCATATATGTTTCTAATAAACCCTAATCCCCAATCAACAAACTAATTCAATTAACACACAAAACACATATCTAATCAAAGTCTTTTTGTGCCAAAATTACTTCCTAAATCAAACGACAAACACACTCAAACCACATAATCACATAACAACTATAACACTTCGCAAATCAATCATTGTTCATCAAAACCCCAAATCAAAACACAATCTTAACACACAAACACAATTTCATATGGGGATTCATGTAATCAAAGTATCAAACCTTGGTGCCCCCATCAATTGAAGTGGGTGTACACAGCTTCGCATAAATCTCCTTCTTACAAACTGTCGAACATAACCCCTTATCATCAAACACCCTCGACAACAACGACTCATAGTTCTTCGGTAGTTTCGATTCCCACACAAATTCAGCCGATGATGCGTGACGAAAAGCTCGATTAAGAGACGCAAGTGTACAGATCTCTTGTGGGTTTAAGTTCACAAGAATCGAACCCACCACACTCTCCGGTAAATCACCGAGGCTTGACTCCGGTGGAACCACCGGAACAGAGGTGGTGCTGCTGCATATGAGAAGAAAAGATGATAACCCAGATCCCATATACAGAATTACAGATACCCAATTGCGAAATTGATGATTTTTTATTTGATTTTGGTGTGATTTGATCGGAAATTGGTTGGAATTTGGGAGAATTTTTCGATGGATTGAGGGGAAAAACAGGGGATGGATAAAGAAAGTGGTGTTGTTATTTAATTAGTTTTATTTAGGGATATACGCGTTTTATAGTGAAGGAACTACAAGTTTAGTACATTAACTATTTAATAGTTACAAGTGTAGTACCTTTGTTCTTTTCTTTTAGAGAAAATTACTATTTATATTTATGACCTTTTCTAAAAATAATTAGTTGTATTCGCAAAGTTTAAAAACATCATATGTCCGCTGAATTTTTATTTTTTAATTTATTTGCATCATATGTATTAACACCGTCAGTATATTTGTTAAAAGCTTTGTTAAAAATACTAAACTACCCTTAAAATTCTAATAAATAAAAAAAAATTGTTGGATCCACCCACTCATTTATTTATTTATGAGTACCTTTTAAGACACTATCTCTTAATTCACACACACACACACACACTTATCTCCCTTATCTTCATCACCATCACCACAAACTCCATCACCCCCGCCAAAACCCTTCATCACCACCACTATAGCCACCCACCATCACCTCCATGGCTCCACCACAGCCTGCATGTCACCACCACCAAATGCCCACCACCATTACCACCACAAGCTCCCTATCATCGCCACAACAACCTCCCATCATCGTCACCATCACAATAACCTCTTATCATTATGACCACGAACTCCCCTCACCCCATCAAAGCCTCCCTTACACCACCACCATAACCCCCAACGCCGCCACCACAACCACCATTGCCACCACCACAGCCACCATCGCCACCACCACAACCGTCATCGCCACCACCATCGCCTCCACAGGGCTAAGGTCTCAACCACCTTACCAGTGGAATGGTGATGAAAACTAGGGTTTGTGTGTGTGTGATAGTGAGATAAAGAGAGAGAGAGAGAAAGGGGAAGGAAGGAGTGTATGTGTGTGTGTTTGTTGGTGGTGGTGGTGATGGGCGTATCCGATGGTGATGATGGCAGTTCCAGTAGTGGTGATGGTTGACTGTGGTAATGATGGTGATAGAGAGATAAGATGGATAATGTATGTGTATTTGTGTTTGACGTGGGTGTTTAGTGAGATGAAGATGAACAATCAAGTAAGTGTATATATATGGATCGATCCCACATTTCTTTTTTAGTTTTAAAAATGTGAAGGGTAGTTTGGTCTTTGCATAAAAAACCTAACAAAAAAACAAACGATGTTAGCTTTAGGGATTCAAATGGATGAAAAAAAATTAAAAGTCAAGGGACATAATGACACTTATAAACTTTAAGGATGCAACTAGTTTTTTGTTGAAAGGTCAGATATGCAAATAATAATTTACTCTTGTTTTTAAATTAGAGTTAAGTTTGGTTTTGTTTCTTAAAGTTTGATAAACATAACTATTATCCTTGAAAAGATAAAAACATTAATTTACATTCAAAAAATTTAATGAGTTGTTTCGATTTTAGTCTTAAAAATTTATTAGTTGTTTCAACTTGAATCCAAAACAATGAAAATTTAAACAAAAATTGAAACAACTTATAAACTTATTAGTGGTGGGGTGGCAACCATGGTCGATAACGACGGTGGTGGTGAACAACAACTAGGTGGTTTGATTTATTGAGAGAGACACTGGGTAGGATGGGTGGGTAGGGGTTGGGTTTTTTTAAGTTATAGGTAATTACACAAATAATCCCTGGATGAAAAAGAGATATATAATTACAAAAGTAGTCCCTCGAAGGGTAATTTAGTATTTTTAATGAAATTTAACGGAAAAATTATGGCTGTTAGTCTTAGTACTCATTCTTTTTACAAACTTAAAAACATAATACCTTAACTTGTTACAAAAAAACCTTTAGTACCCAAACCTGTTATCTTCGACAAATCACAGTAACCATTTACGTAATCTAACTCTTAAATTAAGTTCGATGATGAATTAGATTCTGCATTTGAAGATATTGTAAAGATCTGTTTAGTGTGTATTCAATTTAATTTATAATAGCACCTACATTTGGTTTTCAAATATTTCACAATTAAGCCTAAGAATATTTTATTTATTAATTTAAGAGATGCTTAGTGGTACCTTGCCAAAGATAAGGGTTAGTTGATATCAACTAGATAGTAAAATATTACACAAAATATACGTAAATTCTACTAGAGAGAAAAATATTTCGTGTGTACTTTATCATATTCTAAAATATATATAATATATTAAGTGTACCTTTAACTTTTTATTAGGGAAAATCAACCCTGAGAATTATGGTGTGAGACGTGAGTAGACGAAAACGAGGCTACCAATGGATAATAATAGTTATAATGTATTTATACTAGAAACTTTAAAAAGGTTTAGTTAAAAATTTTTAACATGTAACATTAATATTAACTACACATTATTATTGCCAAATTTTGGTTACTTTGTTTGAAAATAACGACAAGTTTTATTATATTTTTGTACAATAAACCTTTATTAGTTTAATAATACCAAACAATTATTGATTTATTGATCTATCATTATAGAACCTTTTGGCTAAATAAGACCACACTTTATATGAAGAATCGATTTGGATAATAGTTGATGAATGAAATATGTTTTATACTAATATTATCATAATCAATTTAATATAATACAAACATAACTTTATTTGAGGAAAGAATAAATGTCTAAGAAGATCACATGCATGCTACCATTATTGTGTTTACAATTTGCATAAATATATCTATATAGGTACATACTTTGTGATTAATTTTAATTAATTACTTACACTTTAAGATCTAACATTTAAAAAATAATTTTTTGTCTAAAAAAAGTTATTGACATGATGTTTGTTGAGTTGTAGAAGTTGATCCAAGAAACGTGCTTTAATTTGTTTTTCTACATATTATGTGTGAATCAATATAAGGTACATACTTTGTGATCAATTTTAATTAATTACTCATACTTTAAGATCCAACATTTAAAAAATAAATTTTTGTCTAAAAAAAGTTATTGACGTGATGTTTGTTGAGTTGTAGAAGTTGATCCAACAAACATGCTTTAATTTATTTTTCTACATATTATGTGTGTGAATCTTGTATTCCTGGGTTAACTTTGTGTTTTCCCCCAAATAATAACTTACAAACCTAATAAGATTAAACTAGCAATTTACACCTCGCGCGTTGCAACGGGAGTGCATTGTAACAGGATTTCATATATGCAAAAAACTAAAAATATAAGCTAGTCCAAAAAGGCACTAAGACATGATCCAATTACTTGAACTAATGCGAGTGGTTTTAGACCTCCATTCAAACAATTTTTGTTATTATTATTCGAGTAATTTTTATCGAACTTTCACATATCTTTGATATTTTTTTGTGATAGGATTTTATTTAGATAAATAATAGATAATGAATAAATAGTAGCAGTTCATTTTAAACATTTAAACAATATATTATTTTTACATCCAACTATAAAAATGATTAACTTTTAAATAACAATTCATAACAACTTATATCAAAGTAATGGATTTGACTTAAGAAACAATAATTAATTAGTGTTAATGTTGATATAATAACTTAATTTAAATTTTACTTATAAAGGAGATTATATATATGTGAGTATATAGAAAAATTAATGTTTTTTTTATAGAAGGGAAGCTGTGGATTGAACATGCGCCATTTAATTGGTATATGGGTCTAAAACATATTGCAACTAACCATCTCATCTAGTGACCATTTAGTATCTTAACTCCCATTCCAAATGTATATGTTCTGATTTAAAAATTAGAAAAAAACTACTGAATATGGTATATAATGAACTAAAAAAATGTAATCAACAAATGAATTATATATGTGTTGCGATAGGATTTTCATATATATAAACTAGACTAGTATCACGTGTATTACACGGGTTGAATAAATAAAATACTAAATAATTAGTAATAAAAATAAGGGCCTTGTCAAAATCATCGGCTTTCTGCCCAATGCCACGGCCATGGCCCTATTATTTAAGAATCTTTAATTTATGAATTATAAAACCATGCTTTGTAACATCTTGTATTTTTGGGTTAAATAAAAGTTAACAATATTAATTTTTGTAAGGGCTATTGTTGGTATTTATAAAACTCCTGGACTACTTATGCGTATTGTTTAATTTGTCTAATGTTATTTATGGTATAATAAGTAATAATCATAACAATATTAATAATAACAATTGAAATAATAATAAAAGTAATAATAATAATACTGATAATAGTAACTAGGATAATAGTAATAATACTAATAATAATATAAATTTACTAAAATTACTAATCTTTGAAATGTTTAAAAACTTAAAATAATTAAGTTAGGGGGTGTTTTTGTCATTTTATAAACTTTAAAGAAAGTTATTTGTATAAAATAATAAACTTTAAAAACTATAGGGACTAAATGTGTAATTTTTAAAACCCAAACCAAATTTCCCCCAACCCCCGTTTTTCCGGCTATCTCTCCGGCCAAGTTCCGGCCAAGCTCCGGCGAGGCCCAAACTAACTAAAACGTTCTGATAGAGCAATTGATCGGATCAGAACCAGTTGATAGGCTCCGATATCAATTGATAGGATCAATTGAGACAATCTGTAATGATCTATGTGAACAATTCAAGAGAAACACATACAATTGTAATCGATTCAAGCAATATCAACAAATTCATAGTTCATTGATATAGCTAAGACAATTACAAGAGTAAGAAAGCAGTTAGCAATTCAAG
>BJCM01071091.1:0-15067 GCA_018326385.1 Flaveria bidentis | reverse complement strand
ATATATATATATATATATATATATATATATATATATATATATATATATATATATATATATATATAAGCACTGTATCATTTAACTTATGTTGCTACAGTAATATCCTTTTGCCCGACCACTGTATTATGTTTCTTCCATCGACTAAAAGCAACTTGTGCGTGGGTCCTTTATATTTGTTTTCGTTTCTTTCTTCGTCTATTCTCTTCTCCGATATCGCATTTCTTCCCTATTCTTTGTTTACCTACCATTTTACAGCGGTTGCTTTCCGGTGGCTTTGCATTGTATTATCAAGGTTCATTGTTCTATTTTTTTTCTAACTTTGCAATGGGTTGCAATTCATGTTAATGTTAGTTGGATCTCAAACTTGATTGTTGTTTTTTGTGGAATCATTTACCTGATTGTTGTTCATTTTGTGGGTTTTGGCTATTTTAATTGATTCACATGTTTGATTGTGCTTGCATTTGCCTGGTTTGACAATGTTGATCGTCTACTATGAGTATTGGATATACACTTCCACTTTGGTATATTTGCACCTGCAAGTTGTAATCAGTTATGCTGCATGTTGTTTAAACTGATTTATGTGTGTATATTGCTTGTGTATATGATCTAATCGATGTCAATCTGTCTTTCTTGGTCAATTTACATGTGTGGCTTTGTTTGCATGTTTTGATTCCATAAAATCATTTATAGGGTTAATCGTTTGAATGAATTGTATGTCTATGTGTATTGTTTATGTTGCATTCTCTGGTCTATTCACTTGTCTTGTATTTCATGTGATGTGGGTCGTATATGACTATACTGGTCATTATGGGAGGATTTGTAGTTGTGAGTTTGTGCTTTCACTTTAAATGTGAATGTGCATCATTTCAATGTCTATGTATATTATCTATAGGTTGTATGGTGTTTATATGATAGAATTTGTTGGTTTGTTGCTGTGATATTGTTTTTTTTTTATTTTGTTTGTTAATGTGTTGACAGTGTTCTTCATTTTTTGTTTCAATTTGATTTTGTAGAATGATTGGTGGATGAAATTTGTTAATGCTTAGATGGTATTCTCCATTAATGTATGTTTATGTGTAGTGTTGTAAAAAGCAGGAATTAGTTGATGATTAATTGCAAATCGGTCCGTCACCTAGTAATTTTGACCTAATTAGCCAATAAGTTGGTCAAAATTGAACCTAGGTGGTCCTAGTCGGCCAACAATCCATGATTTTTGACCTAATTAGCCAATAATTTTGACATATATATAATTGACTATTTTTATTCTTATGTGTATATTTATCTATAAAACTTTAATTTATATGTAATAATTCCAATCTGATTAAAATCCCTAGTCGTTATGTCACCGCTCGACTAGCGCCTAACGATTTTTATAACATTGTTCATGTATTTTTGTGTTGCTTATTCTCTGTTTTCAATCCGGTCCATTGATAGATCTTTCTTTTTTATTGATGTTATATTATTTTTGTTGTGATAAAAGACAAATCAATCCTTATTTTATATGTGCATGTGTATCATTTGAATGCTTATGCATTTTTTTGTTGTTTGTATAGTGTTCCTATGATAGAGTTTGTTGGTTTGTAGCTAATGACATTGTATATGTTGATTTTTTTGGTAGTGTTAATTTTTAGTCGGGGATGTTTTTTTAACACTACCGTCTCCCATCATTTACCACCACTCTAGTCACCACTATAGCGCGACCCTCAACCTCATAACCACAACCCCCGTCATATTGTCTTCTTAACAACCATCGCCCACCACCACCATCAACATGTCTTCTTCACAACCATCACCCACCATAACCATAAACCAAATAGAAAAAAGCTACCGCCTACCAGATCTCAAACAACCTTTTGTCGAAAAAAACTAGATTTGGCTGAAAAACACTTACTGTGATTGAAGGTTGTGGTTGGGCGGCAATGGTTGCAAAATGAGTAAGGGGCGCGATGGTAGATCAGAACAAAGTAGAAGAGATGAGCGGCGATTGCTGTAAGCAATGGTGGTCGAAGGGGTTCCAGTGATGGTTGATGGTTTATGATAAGGATAGAGAGGGATTGGGGTTGGGGGGGGGGGGGGTTGGGGGTGGGGGGGGGGGAGAGAGAGATAGAGTGAAAGGTGGTGGAGGTAGTAGACAAAAGGGTGGGGTGGGTTAGTTAAAATCAAAATTTTAAATATTTTATATATGGGTATTTTTGTTATTTTTAAAAAGTTAACGGTTCATCTGTTTTGAAGCATAAACCTGTTTATATTATGCATACTTTGAGACTAACATTGTAATTTTTCAAACCGGAAAATTAAAATAGCAATTTGGACATAGCATAGGGACCATTCGTGTTCATGTTTCTTCATTCATAGAATTTGAACATCCATCCACTCCTTTGATGGAACTTCAAAAATTCTAATAGAATGTTACATAATTACTAAACATCTCGCACATGTTTTAAACAAATAGTCTTCCCAACTAGAACTCCTGGAAATCGATTCATACACTGGAAATCAAAAGTTGTACCTTCTTTTTCAATAGATTACAATTGGAAAACGAACATGAGAACCAAAATCGCACTAACATTTTATAATTAGTTACCAAAATCATAATAATATAAGAGGAAGTTACATGAGGAAAAAAAGGTGGTTAAGATTGGTTTTTCTAAGGTCAGTTTAGTCATTTTATTTTTATAACGTTTTAATTCAAATTCTATATTTACCAACCAAACCAATTTCAAGTATTCATTCATTAGAACTCATTATTTGCAAATGATAATTTCATTTCTTACAATTATAGCGTACGAGGCTTATGGAGTTCTTGTGGATGAATACATACAAATTGTTGAAAGTAACATAATAGAGAATTTGAATATTTGTCTAAAACAAGTAGTGCGCATTTTTTGGATGAATATCTATGATCTCTAACTGCCAATGATTTTACTGATTACTTGGTATTGTTGAATAATGAGGATTCCTTGGAATAGCACTATATGTACGCGAAGTGGGAAAATTTTGTTCATTGGTATGGATGGGTATGTACTCTTGTTACATTCACGAACCTACTATTATTTTAAAGGTATCTGATTCATATGATCTTTGGATTTAACATACATTTTTTGTTATGTTTTGTTCACATAACAATTTTAAAGTACCATAGAGGTCTTCTATTCTTGAGTTTATGAAAGTTACAATTCCAATCTCTAATATTCACACATGTGTAACACTTTTGGTTATTTGAGTGACTGAAGTGTTTAGAAGTGAGCTTTTCACTTAATTTTGTTTATTATATGAGGCTATTTCACCATTCTACATGATTGAGTTGAAAAGTGTCTAGAGTGTTAATTTGGCTTAGCTTGGTGATTAGTGTCAACGTTTTTGGTGGAAACTTGAGAATAAATAAGTGAAATTGAAAAAGGAAATATGAACGTGGTAGAGTGAAATGACCAAGGGTGCTTAAGAAGAAGAGGAGAGAAAGCTTGCTTATGATCTTGAACCATAGATTCCCGAACGACTTTATTTCCTCAATGATATTTGAAATCAAAACGACGATTTTCGAAAACATATATGTTCATTGCCTTCCAAATAGTTCAAGATGCTAACACAATTATACCATGGACACCTTTTTTCTTGGCTTCTCAAATATCATTCCGGTTGTGGATTTGGTTTCAAAAATTGAATATGATTCATGAAACGACATAGAGGATCATCAATTAAATAACAAAGGGAATGCTCAATAACCAAGCAACATAAATGCACAAACTAATTACCGAAATTAAAAGTTTCTTCTTATATTTAAATGATAACACTATTATAAATTGTATATTTAGTCTACGCTTAAAGCTTAATGACGTCTCACGCCTCAAATTCTACCGCCGCCAAGCTGATAGTGTGTGTGATATGGTGATCATGCTTATGTGTGTTTTTATGCGTCACCTAAGTTACCTAACCATAATAATGTACCCATCAATTATAATAATTACATATTTTGTCGTATCAAACTCATTACATTTATTTTTTACTATCATATACTAGACGTAAGCTAGCTATAATATTAAACATTTTGCTATCACTATCACCCGACTTCTATGTATCATCTTATTCTTCTTTAAATTTAAAATCGAAAAAAAGTCTACACTTATAGCTTAATGATGCCTCACGCCCCAAATACTACCGCCGCAAAGCTGATAGTGCGTGTGATATGGGTGTTCTAGCTTACGTGTGTTTTTTTATACGTCACCCAACCATACTAATAATGTACCCATCAATTATAATAATTAGATATTTTGTCGTATCAAACTCACTACATATATTTTTTACTATCATATACTAGACGTAAGCTAGTTATAATATTAAACATTTTGCTATTACGATCACCCGACTTCTATGTATCATCTTATTTTTTTTTAAATTTAAAATCGAGAAAAAAATATAAACCACTAATTAATGATTTTAGTTATTTAATTTGCCGCTAGAGTTGGTTTATTTTATTTTAAAGTTCTTCTAAAGCCCCTTTTCGCACCATGGTCAAAACTCAAAACTCAAAACCCTCATCTCGCCTCTATAGGGTTTAAGCCCCCTGCAACACCACCGTCGGAACTCGCCGGCGAACAAATGGCCACCGTGCTAAGGCGTCTTTCACCGATGGCGATTGGAAACCTCCGATCATCTCTTCAACAAAACAAATTCACTCATCTTTCTACCACCTCTATTTTGTCGCAGATCCTCGTCGGAAGCCTCCGTTCTCATGTTTTCCGGCATCCGTACACTCGAAACATGTGCTCCGTCGCTAACTACGATCAACAGTACGATGCTTCCGTCGCTGCTGCATTGAATTTGGACAATCGCGTTCCGGCGACCATCATCACTGGCTTTCTCGGTTCTGGAAAGGTCGGTAACATTCTAGAACATTCACGGTATTCACTTTCGATTGACGATGAATGCTGTATTATTCAATTCCTGAGCATGTATGAAATTATAGGAAACTTGCATTTGGTATATTGACCATTTGCTCTTTCTTATATGGCAGACGACTCTGTTGAATCATATACTGACAGCTCAGCATGGCAAGCGGATTGCCGTGATCGAAAACGAGGTATATATAATATGTGCAGTGTTTATGTTTAATGTATTATGTGCATTTAAGTGTCTAATTTACGAATTGAGATGATCTTATTAGTGAACTACTTGTTGCAGTTTGGGGAGGTGGATATTGATGGATCCTTGGTGGCTAGTCATTCTTCTGCGAATGAGGATATAGTCATGGTTAATAATGGTTGTTTGTGTTGTACCGTGCGTGGTGAGCTAGTTACGATGCTTTTGGAGTTGGTGAAAAAGAGGCGAGACAAATTTGATCACATAGTGATTGAAACCACGGGTATGTTACATTGGTAAAGACCTACTAAGATTCAGTTCAACCATTAAAGCTCGATCTATAGGTACTAGCATTAAGCATAAATATGAATGACCACCATTCTATGGGCACTGGCTAAGCCTTGCTTGTTTGTTTAACTATTCATTTCTGCCTTTTTTAGATGTCATTTTGTTTCTATCTCTTGAATTGGTGATAATCTTGTACTTATAAATGTCTTGATTTTATCTCTTGTTGTAATGAAATGAAACTATACGCATTTTTCCATACATTTGCAGGCCTTGCAAAACCTGGACCAGTGATTGAAACATTTTGTACTGACGAGCAAATTTCTCGTTATGTGAAACTTGATGGAGTTGTTACTCTGGTTGACTCTAAGCATGCCATGCATCATTTGAATGAGGTGAAACCAAGATTTGTGGTAAACGAAGCAGTCGAACAAGTTGCATATGCAGATCGTATTATTCTCAACAAGGCACTTCTTTTACTTTCCTCTAATGATCCTTAATATATTTGCCTAATTGCCTTTATCCATCTTCTATTAAAATCTGCTTAACAATATTGCAGATAGATTTGGTAAGCAATTCTGACTTGGAGGCTTTGACAAAGAAAATACAGGTAGAGTTCTCCTACTATATGAGTTAATTTATTTGGAAAGTTGAACTCTGGAAATGCTATATTTCCAGATAATATGGCAGCTTTCAGAAATAAAATGACTTGGAATCATTTCATTGGTTGTAGCTCTTTTTATTGACTTTATCCCTTGCATATTTGTTCGACGTGAGATTGTTTTATCAGTTGCATACATATTATCATCACTCGTAAGACTTTTATCATGTTGAGTAGTTATCTCCAGAACAGAAATCTTATAAACCATTGATAGAACCCAAAAAGTCAGCTTGATTAACTTCAAGTAAAAAGTACAGATAGAGCCCTGTTCGAGAAGGGTGATCTCCGATTACAAGGATTAGAAACCCTACTTTTGATAAACTAAACAAAGACAGCCACACACATCCTAAGAAGTAAACATAAATAGGAAGAATAAGGGCAATTAGGCTGCAGTTACTCCCTAAACATTAGCTAACCAACACAGTTAGGCTGCAATTAGTCCCTAAACAATAGCTAACCACTCTTCCACTAACCCACTAGGCTGCTGCCCACCAACCCACCCAAGTAGGATCTGGGTTTGTATCAATGCATCCTCCCTGGACAAGCGACTTGACCTCAAGTCGAATGCTGGACCAATATTTAAATGGTTCCACAGATAGGAGATGAAAGGCTGATGAATTCTGATTGCTCTTCCCTTTCCTGGGTCCCACACAATGATAAAAATTATAACCACATGTTTCGCAAGTGCCAGTGCTGCTTGGTAAGTTTCAGATGGTGCTAGATCAAACAAGAGTATCCTAGGGCACAAATAAGGCAGATCAAAGCCATATGTCAGGAATTCATAGTGTTTCAGATGTGTATATGTTGAAGAAATCAACACGCTTTTATTTCCTTAACGCCTTGCAGCTAACGAGATCGGTGGGTTAATATCTTTACGCAAACCTCTTATTTCACTAATTTTTCCTCTCCTCTTCCGATCATGGTTGCCTTTTGCTGTTAATTTCTTTGCCGGTGCCCAACCTTCAATTGCGGTGCCATCAATTTTGCCGATGTGCATTCCGTCATCCATTTCATTGGTGCCCTCAATCCCATTACCGCTTATGTCGCTTTGATCAGTGATTCTGCCACCAACGTTGGATTTAAATGGCTGAAGAGGGTCATGCTCAGATCCCTGCAGTTCCTCAACCACTGTGTTCTTCAAATTATCCTTTGATTCTTTACTTTTACAACAATCTTTGTTCACTTGAACTTTGATTTCTTTAACATCATCCCTCAAAGATGCAAGAATAACATCTAATTTTGCTGCAATGGTTGCTAGTTGATCTGCCAAGTTCCAGGTTACAGATGCCATTCGATTTCCCGGCAATGGAACCAAATGATAGAACCCAAAAAGTCAGCTTGATTAACTTCAAGTAAAAAGTACAGATAGAGCCCTGTTCGAGAAGGGCGATCTCCGATTACAAGGATTAGAAACCCTACTTTTGATAAACTAAACAAAGACAGCCACACACATCCTAAGAAGTAAACATAATTAGGAAGAATAGGGGCAATTAGGCTGCAGTTACTCCCAAAACATTAGCTAACCAACACAGTTAGGCTGCAATTAGTCCCTAAACAATAGCTAACATTCTTCCACTAACCCACTAGGCTGCTGCCCCTTTAACCCGGTACCAAGGCCCACCAACCCACCCAATTAGGATCTGGGTTTGTATCAATCATCTTATTGAATAGGAAGTTCAGAACTGAGCACAGGGAACTGAAAACTGATTAGTAGTGATTACATGTTTTCTGCTCAAAAAACTACATCCCCGTATTTGTGCCAACTATAGAAGCTTATAATCACCATATAAAAAGAATACAGTGTGTTCAAAAGTGAAAAGACTCATGCCCTTCAAACTTGTGGATGCATGTCACATATCTAGCAACACATATTTCATAAAAATGTAGCCTGGTAAAATCGGGTTATGGTGTCATCTGCACTGAAGCTTGGTCAACGTTAATTTTACAGTGGTTAATTGTTGACATGGTTGGAAGTGCATGGATTCCAATTGTCGACATATTCACCTTTGACACAACTATGTGAAACAAAGACGGTTTGACACACTTGACCTCCTTTTCTGTTGCAAACCATGCCAATAAACTCAAATACTCAATTTATATAGTGATTGAGCTATACACATGTGTTTCTGCTTGCCCAAGAAACCATTACTTCAGCAAACTCGAGTGTAGGCCAGTCCCTAGGGTGTGCAATTAGTTTTAAAGTGGTACTTCTTTTGAGGTACCCTTACCCTACTATATTCAAAACTATTTTCTGGTGTTCACTGCTCCATTATGGGTTACATGTGTACTGGCTTAACGTGGTCACAACAAGGTTTTGCCTAGTCGAGTACAAGGGTTATAGAGGCTGCTCACATTAAGACATCTGACTCAAAAAGTTTCTATTATTTTTCATGGAAAGATATTAATCCACATAATAAAGTCTAGGAAATCAAAGTGTAGTAGCAAATTAAGGCAAAATTGATAAGGCAAACAAGGGTGTAGAAACAAGCTAAAGCAAAGCTAAGCTAAGCTAAGGCAAAACTAAAGTGATGGAAACGTCTAATTATACTAATATAGCCATATAGGTGTTTATACATTCATACCCACTATTGGTTCAATCACTCACCAATGTGGGAGATGTTACTATGTGCCAAACTCAAGGTTAATTCCAACATGGGGTTCTCTGAGTTGTTTTGCATTACTACACTTTAGATCTTTAAGCTCTTGTATGTGAACCTTAAAGGAAAAACCCTACCCTCATGATTAGGCTACTTAGAGTGCATATCATTTTTTTATTGCTTCATAGTCAACCTATCCCATGTTTGGACATAAGTTGAACTTTTAAATGTGTTACAATTACTTTGTGTGACTTAAAGAATGAATCCTATTATATGTACATCATTTACATTAGTCCTAGTCCTAAACTACCAACAACAACAACCATACTAAGTAAATTCCACCCATAGCAAGGCAATTAGTAGGGTTTGAGGAGGGTGGGATGTAAGCAAAACCTTACCTCCATCTGTAGGGATAGAGAGGCTGCTGCTAGACTAATCCTAACTCCTAAATTACCTCTAATGGTAATTTGCAAACAATATGTAAATGTTGATTCATGTTATTACCTTAATGCATACCCTTCTTGATTTTTTGATATAATATTCGGTTTATCGGTTACCCATATAATTGTATTCTTTTTAATGATAACTTCATTTACCATTACATCTCTTGTTAGAGATTTTTTTCCCTTTTTCTGTTTATGTATACAAATGTTAAAACAAGTCGCTAAGGTTCAAACCAAGTATTGGATTTTTTTTTATATCAACATGGTATAAATTAACTTTTGACTTGGATTTGTTGCATTTTCCAGCACATAAATGGAATGGCACAGATAAAGCAGGCTAAATTTGGTGTTGTTGATATGGATTTTGTGTTGGGGGTGGGAGGTTATGATCTTGACAGGTGATGGTTATATGATATTTCTTTCTTATTTTTGTAAACACACTCGACCCTTATACACACATGACTACACACACAACCACACCATATCACTTGTTTGTTACATAGCCTTGTGGATGTATAATTCTCACATAGTTAATGAAGCATTTTGGTTATGCAGAATTGATTCTGAAGTTCCATCGGATGGTTCTCATTGTGAAAATCACACCCATGAGCATGGGCACGGTATTTATAACTTTTGCTTGTCATATCCCTCTTTTTTTTCCTGTTTTCTGGGTGCTTCACTCAGGTTTATTTTTGTATTTAATCATATGAATATAAACTGGTTCCTAAACAGAATATTACCTGATTTAGTGTGTACTTTTCTGTACTTATTTTATTTTTTAAGAGGTCTGATAATTGTGAAAATGTCATGCTTTAATCAAAAGAATATATCTCTTTTATTTATAGAATGCCATCAAGGGCATCATCATGATCACAAGCATGATTCTGCTGTATCCAGCGTGAGCATTGTTTCTGAAGGAACTTTGGACCTTGATGAGGTAATTTATACATGCTTAGTATTATACTCTCTTTGGGTTGTTATTTCTTTCTTTTTCTGCATTTATGGTTTTATTCCAAGGAGGACAATTCAAACATCCGAACCTTTTGCTTTTACTGTAATCCATAAACAGTCATATACTCACATGACCGCCTCTTTTTCTACTACATCTGTTCAACGCTACATAGTGCAATCCTCAGATACCTCCATAAAAGTAGATTAGTTGCTTCAATTCAACCCTTTTTACTGACCTAAAATTCGCTTGCCAGCTTGATGATTGGCTCGAAAGACTGGTTGAGGAAAAGGGGGACGATCTCTATAGGATGAAAGGCGTCCTGTCAGTGAGTGATTCCGATGCTCGCTATGTTTTTCAGGTTTTATATTACATTCGTTTCTTTTTATATTATATTTTATTTACTTGTTTTGAATTAGAACATACATTTTTCACCTTGTAATGTTTGATTCATTTAGGGTGTGCATTCCACTCTAGATGGGTGCCCAGGAAAACCATGGGGCCCAGATGAGAAGAGAGTCAACAAACTTGTATTCATTGGAAGAAACTTGAATGAATCTGCTTTGAGAAAAGGTTTCAAAGGTTGTTTGGTGTAATTCTGTTATTTTTTATTTTGGTAATGCAAGTGTATGATGCTTGATTTAGACTAGTTATGTATTATTGCTATCTTGTAAGGTTTCTTTATGTAATATCAACCTCTGATAAAGTCTTCATATAATCATATTATACAAGTAATTAAATGCAGTTACTTTTGTAGTATATTTTGTATAGACATCTTTTAGATTGCTATAATATAGTTATATGTATCACTAATCTAATATTTTACCTTAACACACTTGTAGTGAATTAAAAAGTACCATTCGTAGACCCTGATTGATCCGGAGAACCGGTTTACAGGAAGCCGGTAATATGATCGATCTGATTGAGTTTTGAACCCCTTCTGTTGAACTAGCTAGTTAAGCCTTATGAGTTGGATTTATTGGAAAAGAATAAAACTTTAGTTTCATATTGTATTTGAATAAAATTTTATATATTTTGTTAACATTACAAATACAAATGCACATAGATAAAGTTGTTCCATATATTATTATGAATTGACTATATTCAACTATGTAAGACCCTTTATCAGTCTACTAGTGAGACGAATTACATAAACGAGAAAATTCCATAAAATAATCCAAAATTCAATTTTGTCCGGCTAACAGTTTTATATTTCCAAAATTAAATAACATAATATGTATCCCATGTAACTTTGTTATGAGACACACAACTTAACAATCAAGGTATCTCACGAGGACAACTAAGATTTAATCAACTTCGTCATTATGATAGATTCAGTTTTCGAAACACGAAATAAACCCTTCGGTGGAATAACAAATTTAGATCGAGACATTTAACCCCAACCTACGATCTAACAATAGACATCATTCTTGAAATCTCTTTTAAATGTTATGTAGTGTTTGTATACAGCCAAAGTGCTAAAGAAATGACATTTAAATAAATGAATGATTAATGTTTATGTTGGCATTTTCCCCTTGAATATCTCTCCTCCTCCCATTTTGTCGTTGATAGTGGGGTCAGATGGTGGATTATTATGCTGCTACCCGTTTTTTTTGGCCTCAAATGCAACGTGTCCCTTACTTATAATTTCTATCAATACAACCAAAAGTATTCATTTTTGAGATAAATATTACTGGTTAAGAGTGAAAGAGATTACAAATTACAAGTCATAAATTCTAGTCAAATAATATTTTAACTAAGAACATCTTATATGATTTGTAATTGAGTTTTCTTTACCCGAAATATTATTAAGATGTATGTTATTATACAATTAAATGATGATGGCTAGTGAACGTTAGTCACCTTGATGATTCATACATGGCATGTTTGTTAGTACTCTTGTTTAACTTGACTGTCTTTAGTGTACACATTATATGAAAAGTTAGAGTTGGGTAACTTGTGACATGACTTTTTTAAAATATAAGACTCGAGGTAAATTTAAACTGTTTAGTATTTAGGGTAAAACGGGTTACGATCATAGATCATCGTAAGAAACTTGAAATTGTAATGGAATATGCTTGAATCATCGTAAACACACTAAAGTTCTCGAAAACTTGAGGGCAAAATAAACGCTTATCGCCGTCACAAAGATGCATGCCATAGTATGCCCTGTGCCCCTGTGTGGCTTTGCGTTAGCCCTCCATACATTGAAAATAAAAGTACAATGACAATTTTTTGTATAAATTTGTATATAATCTATATTAATATTTTTAATAAATAAGTAAACTCGTGTCAACACATGTTATAATTCCAACTTCCCAAAATTTATTTGCCGCTTATTTCATTACATCTTCGCGTGTAACAAATTTACCTCCATAGATTCTTTGTCTTGGCTTCTTTTCTTTTTAATATTATTAGTTTATTACTTATTTAAATTTAAAATATCATTTCATTACTTATTTAGATTTAAAAATATCATTTTATAAATTTTTAGTTGTTACTTAATTTTTTCTTTATTAGTACATTTAAAAATATCATTTTATAATTTTTCACTTATTACTTGATTTTTTTTATTATTAAACATGTGTAATATATAGATTTTCAATACTAGTATAACATGATGTTAGCTAGATTCATGATTTTCCAAATAAAATTTTGCTAATCGAACACAAATTTATTAAGATGCTTGAAAATCTTTTAGGATTATATATAAGTTTAAATCTCACTCTGAATAAAATACTTATGTTTGGTTCACAGATTTTTTTAAAATTAGTATTGGAAATTGAAAATTTTACAACCAAACTTTTGATTTGTTGGGCAACGGATGAAATTGAAATTGAAATTGTTTTTCACATTCATTGAAATTCACATTCATTTTGCTTACTCATATAATGTTTAACAATCCAATGAAGTGCTTCAAATTTACATTATAATTCCACTTGAAATTAACCAACTAAACTCGTTATCAGTTTTTACAAGATTCCAATTTCAATTACTTTGCAAAATATTTTGCGAACCAAACGACCCCTTAGAGTTGAGCCAATGAGTTCTTCCAACAAATATTTTCTCTGAAAAAGGTTGAGGGTACAATCTAAATTAAAAAAACAAATAAATTAACCTGATTATAACAAATAATAACATCTATCGTATGAAATAAGTTAACTTATTTTTCTTTCAACAGTATAAAGGGACACCGAATTTGATTAAAATTTGATGATAATAATAATAATAGGGAAAATTACCAGAATAGCCAATTAACTAAAGGGCTGTTTGTTTGGTCTGACCCGGCTGACTTGGTCAGCCGGTCAGCCCGTTTGATACGTTTGAAATCAGAGCTGACCGCGTCCTTTTGGTTTGACCTGGACCTGAATTTTAAACATGCTGACATCGTCCTTTTCGTCTGACCAAGACCAAGGTGATGCTGGAGGTGGTGGCGGTGATGCTGGAGGTGGTGGCGGTGATGCTGGAGGTGGAAGAGGCGGTGAAGAAAATGGATGAAGATGAGATGTTTAGTGGTGATTTGGTTAAATGTGATTTGCAGAGACGGTTTTTGAGTCAGTCAGATACCGAATCAAACAACCAAGTTTCAGTCAGACGCATACCCAGTCAGACGCATACCCAGTCAGAACATCTTACTGGGTCAGCTTCTGACTCAGTCAGATCTTACTGAGTCAGTGTAATCAAACAGCCCCTAAGTGTATTTTCAATTATAGCCATTGACAAAATGGTTTTATAAAATAACCATTGTATCACCACGTGGCAATACCAATGCATGTGGTATCGTCCACATGGCAATTGAAAAATTATTTTTTTGTCTGGAGATACGCTAGCGATACGAAACCATTGCGTATCGCCAAATGAAAAAAATAAATAAATTTCATTTGGTCGGAGATATGCCGGAGATACGACACCAGGTGTGTATCGCCGGCGATTTTTAGTTAAAAAATTATTTTTCTCAATTTATAAAAATAATATATATTATTATTTGTTGAATTTCTTAATATATAATAAAGTTATAAATTGACTTATCATGTAAAAACACAATTTGATAATTAGTCATAAGATTTATAAAAATTATACAAACATTATCATTCAATATATCAGTTAGTTAGATGAGTACATGTAGATATATTATAACAAAATCATATAGATTTTTTAAAACAAAAGATGATGAAGTTTTTTTTAATTCCTGATATGTAATATTGGCTAGTAAATATATGTATTTTTATTGTAATATATGCATTTTTGTTAATAAGAAGAAAAGTTGTAATGATTTTTAAAACAAAATCATATAGAAAAGTTTTTATACTTGTATTAATATATGCATTTTTATTCAATACGTTGTAATGATTTTATTTTAATAGTATGAATGATGTTTATTTCTTCATATTATTGTTTTGGTAATCTAGTATTCTAATGAGCATTATTTAATGAATTTCACACAAATAGACAGAAGAAAATTAAAAAATAGGTGTTATTTTTATAATTAAGTGAAATAATAATTGAAATTAATTACAAGGCGATATGCCGACGATACGTATCGCGGACCTTATTTTAAAATTTAAATTTATTATTTTAACAATACCTAACCATGATGTATTGCTAGTAGGCGATATTAATTTTTTTTAATTTTTGGGCGATACATCATGTGTGTGTATCGCCAGTTGGTTCTTTTGGCGATATATCATGTTTTTGTATCGCCCGTTAAAGATATTATGACACTTGATCACTTACGATTGCTCTACTAATTTGATAATTACATAAACCAAATACTATTACTCAAAACCAAATTAATCAAATGACCTAATTTTTTCATAATAATAATGATATGTGTGAATACAAGGAGAGACGTGACACGTGACACGTGACCGCAGGAATATTCCACTCCGCTTGTATGCCGGAGAGAATAATCCACGCTGGCACCCGTAATCACCTACTCCCCAACACCTCCACCTTCCCCTACGCCCACTTCCAATCATCCGTTCGATCTTCTTCTTTTTCCATTGAGTGACAATAGATTATCGTTTTTATTATTATTATTTAAAAAAGTAGCAAA
>BJCM01071081.1:0-18197 GCA_018326385.1 Flaveria bidentis | reverse complement strand
AATAAATAAATAACTATTTATATAAAAAATATATAAATATAATTATTTTATGTCTAAAATTTCAATATGTGGTGATCATGGATAGTGAGTCCATGTTTGTAGGGGTATTAGTTTTATTATTTTGACTATTTATTTGTGTTTGAGTTAAGAATGAAACAAGAAAGTTGTGAAGAAGGAAATCACTCTCTTCATGAGATTTCTTTGTGTGTTGAGTGTGTGTACAATCGGGGCCTGAAACGAACACATATGAATATTAGTCATTGGTTATTCAATTAATTCAGTGATTCATGTTTCTGTATTAAGCATGTAAACCATTCACATTACCCAAATCATCAATCGCATTGCAATCAACATCCATCTTTACAGAAACAAACACCACTGATTTTTCAATCGCACTGCAGTACTACATTTCCATCCCGATCGGTTCAATCACATTAATTTTTATTTTTTTTTTCCGCATTGCTCCGTAAGTCACCCGCATTGCAATTTATACTTGGCTAATAAACATTATTTAATTTCATTGGTTCGCATGTCATTCACATTGAGATATAACTCATCCACATCTTAACATGATTCAATCGCATTGGTTCACATGTCATCTGCATCACAAGTAATTCACTCGCATCAACTTAACCAAAATAGATGATTACAAACTAAAAGAGATGATGATGAGACTTTGACCGTGAGATGAGTTTGATATTTTGACTATTGATGCATAGTTTTTGGCAAATGTGACATTTAAGAAACTCAACAATACCTATCATCTAGTGGTGCACGTGGAAATTTAGTTAAAATAGAACTATTTTATTATTCGTGTAACTAAAGCTCATTATTATCACTTACATGTTTCTGCCGTGTTTGCTTGACATTCAATTGTCATCACTGGTCCTTTTGCCGGGGTATATTATTTGAATACCAAGAGTTTTCCAATTTGTTATTACAGTCTCAAGTTTTCATATGTACCTTTTTTTGAAATTTCTTTTAGTCCAATTCAGTCCGGAACACTATCAAACTAGTCCAATCACTCATTAAATCATACTCTACTAACATTATCGGAACTATCGATGATGATTTTAATTGTAAAATTAACCAAAAGCTCTAGAACTTATATTTTTCGAATCTACAAATAATATTTAATAAAAAGTACAAATGTTTAATGCTTTGTTAATCATTGATTACCCACCTTTGATACAAAAAATCACCACAAAAATGACGATTAAAAGAAATATTTAAATATCAAAAAGACATGGTTTTAAGGTCTGAAAATGAGAAAAGTTTAATTGAGCGAACTGTTATTGCATGAATTGTATTTAAGTAACCGACTGTCACTTGAAAGATATTGCTTATTTAAAAGTTTAAAATTCTTGGCCAATCTTGACTTTAGGTTAAAGTTTTCGCAAAATCCCTCACGCGAAAACTATCTGTGTGAAATATTGTTATTTTTTTGGAAACTTATAAACTTTCTCAAGTTCTTTAATTTTTGAACTTTTCATGCATGTATAAATGATCAATTAGAAAAATTGTCATTTTGAAAGTTTTAATAAAAGCAAAAAGCAAAACAAAATATAATTATTTTGTTTGTATAATTCAAATATTGAAAGTTTTCAAATTATCAAAAACTATAAGAAAGTACAACTATCTAACTTAACTTTTGGTGATTTTTATATTATGAGATCATATTTTGCAAATTGAATAGCTACATAGTTTAAACATACTTGGAATCAGACTCGTTTAGTTGCTTGCCAATATACTTTGTCCAAATTACACACACTTCATTCATCACTTAGATAAACATGTTGTGAATTTTGTCATGCTTTGGTAAGTATATATATAAATAATTTCACTCTTAGATATGTTGTAGACCTATCTCGTCTGAAGATAACTTTGAGATTTCAAGTCAGCCAGACTTGACTTTAATTTTTCACATCTGATAAGATATTTTAATGATAAACACTAATTTCTAAATTATATCTAATCAGTATAACCAGCAAGAGAATTTTATTTGTGAGATTTAGCCATTTTTAAGATTTATAAACCATTTGACCCATATGCCCTAAGCTGACTTTTAGGATTTACAGGCCAGACACTATGGAAATATATGCCCCATGTCTTTGAATTGACCTCCCCTGTGAGGACACATTATCAAAAAGAAAAAAAATTATGATATATTATGAATGAAACATTGGTATTTTTTTAGATTTGTATAATAGAAACATCTTTTATTACATATGACCTCTTAGTATCTTTTTGTTTTTTTTCTCATCATTTGTGATTCTTTTCTTATTAATCCTTTACATATATAATATTTGTTAATAAAATTCTTTGATCAGAAAGTGACTAGCTTGACAATACTATATCTAATCGTTCTACTCTTAGCTTAGAAGCAACATCGAGAATAGAACACTAACATGTTCCCCACTCAAATCATACTTTGCTCGGTATAAGTGAATCACGAATCTTGTTGCTTTTCATTCATGAAAGTATAGCCTATAAACATGTCAAACATAAATCCGTATATGTTTGTATTTAAGCCTTATCAGTAGAATTTAAAAAATATACTATCATATCCAATTTTTACTGAAAAACTCATTTTTTGAAAATATTTAAAACAAGGAAATCTAATTTTTTTTTTTCATTTTTTGAACATTAACTCCACCTAATTTAAAATTTGATGTGAGTGTCTTAGAATGGTATTTCAAGTGTTTAAATATTGCATATTAAGTATGATCACTCGTATTTATGCATTTGATTACGTTGAATAGGTTAACTCCCACCGTAGCCTATTGTAGACACCTTTGGCTGTCGTAGCCTACGCTAGGGCCTTCGTGGAACACCTATAAACCTGCGTTTTTGTTATGTTTCACCTACCACTTGCCCCCCTCATTCAACCTAGGACAATTTGAGATGAATTTTCGGAGTTCCTAGGCCTTAAATGAATCATTCTACTTCATTCTAACAACATTCAATTATCTGTTATGTGAATCAACAAGGATTTTAAAGATCATTTAAGAACGATGAGTACTTATTCTTCTCGTGATCTACTTTGGGTAACAGGTTTAGTGTGATTAGGTTTTCGTTTGTGTTTGATATGTGTTGGGATTAAACTTTAGAACCTGTTAAGTTTTTTTATAAGTTTAACTCGAGTTTTGACTATTTTAACAATTATTTTGGTTAATCATTATTTGAATATAATATGATGTTGCACGAATCGTAGGGTTGTTAAGTTTTGGTTACTAATTGAATTGGTATTGTGTATTAAGACCCATTAAGTCTTGATTATAGATATCATTTACTCTTTACACACATAGAATCCCCATTAAAGAATTTCCACCAAGTTGGACTAAATGTTTACCAAGAATCAAACCTTAATCCCGGAGTGGATTACTCTTTCTCATAATTGTCTTCTTAATCAAGTTTACTCATTTTCAATTTATTTTCTTAGTTAATCTCTTAACCAATCCAAAATCAAATTTTCACAGCCAAGAGGCGATAGTTTAAGTAATTTGATAATTTGGTTAATCGTTTCTTATAAATCAATTATAACACACTGACCACTAATTCCCTAAGGATTGATAACCCTACCTACCCTAACTAGTTTAAGGTGAATAGGAACACACTTACATCTAAGATTAATACTTCGACATCGATCAAAATTTTGGCGCCGTTCCCGATGAATCGATGCGCTTGTTGTTTTATTATTTGATTTGTTTTAGATTTTCTTTACTTCTTATTGCTTTATTGCTTTTATTTCCTAGTTACGCTTGGTTTTTTTAGTGTCCAGATGACAGATTGCATGCTTACTATATATTCGGTAGGAAATCACCACCAGTATTCGATCAAAAGATAGAGAAATCAGTAAGGTATAATCGTGTTCTATATCGATCAAGGCTACCAACTACATCAAGTTCACAAGCTATTGATCAATCAGCTAATAATTCATCTTATTGAACACAAATGGATAATCCAAATAACCAACCATTTTATTATCCAAACCCTCCTCATAAAAACCAAAATCAAAACTCAAATCCACCCCCACCTCCTAATAACATTCACAACAACAACCCAAATCGATTGTCACCCAACAATAACAAGAATCAAAATAGCCTAAATCAAGGTGATGACTTTGATCATGTGAGCATGCATAGTGTTCACACGAGTGATGAAGATTATGAAGATGAGTGCAATAACAATTAAGAACCTTATAATGGTACAATTTATGATACTTGGGATAGGACTTTCGGTATAGGTAAAGGACATAATGGAAGTAACAATTGGGGGAATGATTAGTATGGGTGGAATGCACCAACTATCAATCAACAACGGGGTAGGGCCAGTCATTTAAGAAGGCCTCAAGAGCTCAAGTACGAGGTGTGGATAGCAATTTCAGACCGGCTATTATTGAAAATCCAAATCCTATCGCACCTCCAAATCGTAGAGGAAGAGCTTTTGATGTATGCCCTTATTATCTCACCATTTTTCCTGAATTTAGAGGCACTACAATAGAAGAACCATATGTGCATTTTGCTAAGTTTGATTCCATATGTAGCACTTTTGGTAGAAATCACTTCACATAAGATGAAGTGAGGCCACAATTGTTTAAATTTAATTTTTAAGATAGAGCTAAATAGTGGTTCCTTATTTTGGCTAACAATAGTATTTATACTTGGAATGAGATGCAAAGAGTTTTCCTTAAACAACATTACTTTATAGGAAACACAAGTGATATAAGAGAGGTTATTTGTTCTTTTCAACAACAAATGGGTGAGCAGTTTTATGAGGTATTTACAAGATTTAAAGAGTTGATATTGGTGTGTTCTCATCATATTATTAAAAGGTGGGAATTAATTAAGGCATTTTCAAATGGACTAACCCTAGAAGAAAGGAAATACTTGTATTCTACAAGTAATGGAAGATTCTTATCTAATCATGAAGATATGGATTGGGAATTCCTAGAACGAATGTGCAAGAATTTCAAAGCTCAAGCTTCGGCAAGTAGATGGTCAAAGCGTGCTCCAGCAAGTCAACCACACTGATTATAAGACTAAAGAAAGAATTGTATCTTTGGAATAACAATTAGCCAAGTTAGGACATGTAGGGACTAAAGATGTAGCTTTGGTTGGATTTAATGTATTCAAAGAATGTGGTGAACTAGGGCATGTAAGTGCAAAATGTTCGTTGCTTTTAGGTCAACTAAAGATGAACCCTAATTTTCAAGGTAGTAATCAAGGTGGTCATATATCAAAACTAACCACAAGGGAATTACAATCAAAATGGCTATCAAAGAACCTCATATTCTTAAGGAAACAATCAAGGGAGCTACAAACACACGAGTCAACAAAAGCCTACAAATGAAAAATTAGATGCTTTGATGAACATTATGAAGGAAAATATGCAAGAGAATAATAGGAAAAATAAAATCAAAGAAAAAGCTTATGAGTTAAATAAATAAGTGGGTATGTGGCCCAGATTAAGAGGAACACCAGGAAACTACTGAGTGATACCAAGATCAATCCTTAACGTAAAGTAACCAACATGGAAAGCATGATAAATTTTAACATCAATTCGGTTTGTATCCTTTTTGAAAATGAAATTATTGATAATGACGTTTGTTTTTTCCATAACAAGTTACAGATAAGGAAGAGAAAGTTGATGTAGTGGAAGATAGTGACAATGGAGCACCTATCATTCCAATCAAAGTAGGGAAATTGAATATTAAAAAGGTACTCTTGGATTATGGAGCAACTCTTAGTATCTTGGCAGGTATGTTATATGATCAGTATGACTTTAGTTCTCTAGAGGAAGTTAACACTACTATGGTGTTAGCAAACTTGACTCAAAAATGTTCTTGAGGGATGATAAAGAATGTTCTGATCAAGTTGGGAGAATTTTACTACTCAGTGGACTTTATGGTGCTTGATTATGCACAAGTGAGGACAATGAGCAACCGAAATTCATATTGGGTCGACCATTTTTAGCAACAGCCAATACTCAAATCAACTGTTGGGATGAAACAATTGACATGACCTACAAAACGTAAGTTATGTTTTGATGCATTTTCTTTTTGGTTAGTTATCTTGTTAATGATAAAATTTATGATGCAGATATGACTAACATGTGTGTTCCTCTTTATATTTCACATGTAACCATAAACATCACTGGTGAGAATTGTTTCAAGTATGGCAGGGATAAGCATGTGAACTTGAAGGAAATGGTGGATTCAAAAGAAAATAAAGATACAATAATGAAGGTGGAAACAAAGAGCCTAAAATAAAGAAAAAATCTAGCGATCCACTTGATCTTATAGATGCTCGAGTGGAGGCACTAATGTTTTTGCCAACATACGATGAAGTTAAAGACCTACCAGATCACTGGAAGCAAATAAATTTGAATAATACCGTTGTCAAGCATCCTACTCGAACACCATGACTAGTCGCAGGTATGGTCTCGTTGAATACCTAAAACTTTGCACTAATTGGGAGGCAACCCGAAATTAATTTTTATGCTTTATGTTCGATGTGACTGTTTAACTAGTTTGTATTATTAAATTGGTGGTTTTATTATTATTATTATTTGTTGGGAGTGGTTAATTTTATGTTTAGGTTGGTATGGATTGAAAAGTCATTGTGTTGATTGATTGTATAATGGATTTAAACAAAAAAAATTCAATAGTTAACCTAAATACCATACATTAGGGACAATGTATTCCAAGTGAGGGAGAGAAAAATTATTGGTAACTTTTTTTATCATAAAACTATTATTTTCAAATGATCCAATCGGGCACGAAAACAATAATTAAAGCATACCAATTGATTTCTTTCTTGTTTGTGGTAAGGGTCCTTAGGCATGGTATAATTGAAGGATAGAATAAGAAATTGTGTTTAGCAAGGTTTATAGAACAAGTTAAAAATTACCTAATTATGGTTAACAGGCTATTGGTGTAATAAAAGCATGCGAAAATTGGCAACCTATTTCCCAACTTGGTGAGATTTTGAATCCTACTAGATTGTTAGTTCACACAAAAATTTGTTTTATGACTTTTTGTTTTAGAATTTGTGTGACGTGATGCATGCTAATATTGTGGATTTGATAAATGCACTTAGATGATATAGGAAATCTAGGATTCCTTTTTCCTTTCAAACCATTTTTGTGCTCTACCAGTTCTCATGAAATTTCCCCTTAGTACTGCCTTTTAGCCTTAGGCCTTTTCTTTTGTTAAGCCCACAGTTTTATAAACCAAATCAACCAATTCACCCTTACAAAATAGAATGATAAACATATTCTTATTTTTACCCAATGTGACCTAGCTATCATTGTTGATGACATTCCTAGCAGTTCAAGTATTTGATTTATTGTAATAGTTAATGATTGAAAAAAAATTAAAACTAAAGAAAAATAAAAAAATAAAAAATGCAAAATGTTAGTTATGCGTTAAATGTGTACACGTGGTTATTTATTATGCTTGAGTAGTAGTTATGATAATAAGAATGTCAATGGTTAATATTTACCTTGATTTTTAATTTTAGCCACTTTTACAGCCAAACATTCCTACTCGAATCTAAGCATAAAACCCATAAGTTATTTTGATTTGTGTAGTTTCTAAGTGTTACTGTGGATGTTTGATTTTCACTCAAGCATACTATTACAAAGTTTCAAATGTGGAACATGTTGAGTGATATATTGTTGCACTTTCCAATGATCTAGAAATAAACCGAGAGGAGTTGGAAGACCGGTTAAGAGAGATTAATACAATCAGTCTCACAATAAGGAGAGTGTTAGAACACTTAATGGATCAAATAGGAAACTGAGAAAATATTTATGATACTAATAACACAAGCAAAACAAGAACACAAAACTAAGAAAAAGAACATATAAGTTTGGTTATCAAGATTACTATATATTACTCTCAAGTTCTTTTACAAGTGTTACTAAGCATAGAAAAGAAATACAAGAACCTGAGATACTATATACCTCATCCTACAAACGACCATACTTTAAAAGCCAACTAGAAACACTAATATAGACAACAAGATCTATGTAAAGTCAAAAGGCAAATTGCCTTTTGACTAGTGACTACGACATACCATAGCTCACATCCTAATATATTACAAAAAGGATAAAAGTACATAAATTAGAAATTATTATTCATTTAAATGATGTTTAGATGCAATTTTTATCTGTATAAATTATTATTAAAAAGTGTTTTACACTTTACATTTTAATTTAGGTTGTATTATTATTTGTGTTTAATATCTTAATATAACACATGCCATATTTAAAACAAAATAAATCAATTTCTATTATAACATGCAAATTGATTTTGAGGGAAATAAGTTTAAACATCAATGATATAATATTTATAAAATATATAATTTTAAACAGATAATGCAATAAAAGATTTACATAGGTAACAACTTAAGAGTTGTTGACTTGTTTTATGTGTTGAAATGAGACATCAAATGTCAGACATATCATGAGATCGAACATATGATATGTGTATCATGAGATAAAAATATGATAATTTTACTGAGATTAAATACGCAAGTATGAGATATACCGATAACTTCATTTGAAGTTAACATAAAAATTCACAAGTGTGGATAGATCTACATATGAAAGCAATATATGTTATCTTTAATGAATTTAGCTAAATTGATTCTGAAAGACCTAAATGCAAATGCGTCTACCATTTTAATATTGTTAGAGTTATGTGGAGGATTTGTCTTTTGTTTAAGAAAGTATCCTTGTAGGACCGTTAAAAGGAGGTTATGCACTTTTACAACACAACAACACAATTGAGAAAAGTTCTTTAGAACACTTAAAAGATGAAATAGGGAACTAGTTGACTAAAGTAAGAGATGCTAAGAACATAAGTAAGTAAGAGACAGAACAAGATAGCAAACAACATAAGTATTTGGTTTTCAAGAATGTTGTATATTGCATCTCAAGTTCTATTACAAAGTGTTACAAAGCGTAATGGAAAGTTACAAGTACTTGTTATACATATACTACATCATACAACATACTTTGAAAGCCAGCTAGATACATAAGACTAGACAATAAAATCAAATATAGAGTCAAAAGGCAGATTGCTTTTTGACGTGTGGCTATGACATGTCATAGCTCACATCCTAATATATTACAAAAAGTTTAAAGTATATAAAGTAGAAAAGTTAGACTCAAGACCACAATGTATAGTTTTCCAAAAGCATTGACCTTTTCACCAACTTGTGAAAGTTGGTGAATCAAACAAAGTTATATCAGAAAGGTGGTCCAGCTTTTTGGAAAAGTACATAAGATAATAGCATGTACATAAAAGTCTTTGGAAGAAATCTGTCTTCATAAACTGGCTTTAGAAGACTTTGTCTTTAAAGCTTCGGAAGGCTTCATATTTGGGTTCAAAAGATATTCGTCTTGGCTTTGGATGATTTTAAAGTTAGAATATTTCTTGTGCAAAATGTAAAAATTCTGAAGCATTTCTACTTCAGTACTTTAGTGCATGCATGCAGAGAGACTTTGGATGCTTTGAATGTTTTTGACTACATCAGACTTATTGAAATCTTTACAAACTCCCCCTAGGTTGATGCTACCAAAAACACATGAAGATTTTCATCAGTTGAGAGTCCTTATCATGATGATGACCAGGCCCTTCTTCATTAGATGGTTACGATCACTCAGACTTTCATAGTATCTTCTCATCTCAAAGAGATCATGCAAAAGTAGGTTGAATACATCTTGCCATGTGTATACATTTACACCACCTTTATATCTAACCACATGCCATCTTTTTCGATTGGTTGTGAAGGTCTAGGATAAGATGGGTCTCTCAAAAGTAAGAGGAGCCACTTGAATTAGAGTTGAATGGGCTGCCTCTTCATGCATTTCCTCAGGTTGGTTTGATTCACCCTGAGGTATGGAGGTGGATGGTTCAGACTTCTTCTTCTTCTTTGACTGTGGTTTAGAAACCATCCTCTTCCTCCTCTTTGATGACTTTAACTGAGAAGACTGGTCTGCAGCACCTTGTTGATCAGTTTGGTCTTGCTCAGTTAGGTGTTCCTCCCTTACAGGTTTAGAAGGAGAGGGAGTTTTACCTAACTGTGGATCAGAAAATAATGATTGCTGAGGCTTAGTAGGAGGTTCAGGTTGTGTTGTCTAAGGTTGTTCAACCTTAACCTCCACTTTAGGAGGAACTTCACTTAGAGGGGAGTGTAAGTTAAGTAGCTCTCCTCTTTTGATCTTCTACTTGATTACCCTGATGTGCTCATCCATTGTAGAAAGAGACATAGGACCAAGCCTCCTTCCGGAGAATCCATACAACCTCAGGAAGCTTAGCATCCTTTGTCTATTAGCAAACTACTTCATGCTCTTTTGGATGATGGCTCTTGACCTTGCAACATCTTCCCTCATCATTCTCTTAGTTTCTTTTTGTTCTTTAAGTACTTCAAGCTCAAGTTGTTTGAGATACTAAAAGTCTATGTACTCAAAGGACAAGGAAAGAAGTGCAAATGCCTAGTAAAGGCCCGTGACACTCAGGTTGTTGATCATATTGATCCTATTAGTCTCTTTATCTACCTAAGGTTCTTGTGGATCCACAACCTCTTATGTAGGACTTTCTTGAACTGGGGAGAGAGTGGGAATATGCTTGTACAATCTCTTTTATCTCTTCTCCTCTTTGATTTGAAGAAGTAGCTTTGCATCATCTGCTTCCTTTCTCTCTCTTGACAATTCTATGTTAGCCAGTTCACTAAACTCCTCTAATGGGAAAGATAATTCTCATCAATGTCATAGTCCTGGTATACAGGTAAGTAATCCTGACTGCCCTCAACTTATGATCTTGACTGTTTGGTCTGGGGACAACCCTGATTGAAGCTTCCATGAATCCTGTAGACCCATAAAAACTTTCTCCCCTTAGCTTCCTCTTCCTCTCTCACCTCCTCTTGCTCCTTAATATCCACACAAGTCATTTCCTTTTCCCTTTGTCACTCACAGACCTTTGTGACTCAGTGTGGAGAGAGCTTTGGCCTTCATTGCTTGGTGTAGCTTCCAAGCACCGGCCAAAGAGAGGTTGTGATACACTTTCGCTAGCAGGTTCTTCACAGAGGGAATAAATTGCTAAAGTAGTTATAGGTGTAACAAGGCTCTCAAGCTCTACAAATAGGCCTTCATTCAAGGTTTCCCCTTTGAAGTTAATCTTAGGGTCTGCTTCAACATCCAGTTGACCAATAGCATCACCTAATTGCCTTTATCTCTTTCTTAGACTAAACTCTTTAGTAATTCCATATTGAATCCTTTGTGCCAACCTGTCAGCTTGTCTAGATTGGCTTGGATGGACAAGTGGCATGTTGATCAGGTCAAGAACTTCATAGTAGCTCAAGGTATGAAAATTGAAGACTTCTTTTTGCCCTTGAACTCTGAAGAATTAGGGCTCTTCTGTTTGCATAATACATCCACCTTATGATGTATTTGGAAGTTCCTTGAGGTGGAGATGACACTGCCCTTGGTATACCTTCCTCAAACATACTGTGAATGAAGGAGTCTATAGAGTCCATATCAATGTGAACTTGAGGAAGTTGTTTAGTATGGATAGTTGCAAGTGGGATGGTGAGTCCTCAATCTCCATGCTCTGTGAAGAATTCCCAAGTTCTGTGTGTGTGATGACTTTATCCCCCTTTTTGGTAGCATCACCCACTTGCATAGGTGAGCTAGAGGTTAGATCAATCACATTTATAGATTCTTTTGTTCCTTGTTGAGCTCTTCTTAAAGGTCACTCAACTAGTTTTTCGTTAAGATATGATATCTCAAGTTGCTGATCACTGAGCTTGTTTTGCAAGGTAGTCACCTGAGATTCAAGATGACTAACCTTGGAGACTAGGTAGGTGCATGTTTTTTATAGTTTTTGCACACTTAGCCTCAGATACCCTTCATCTTCATTAGAAGAATCATGGGGGGATGACAGAATTGGACCAAAGTCATCTCTCTCACCACTAGCATGAAGTTCTTGGCTGTTGGTTTTCCTCTGCCTAGTGACAACTTCAGTTGAAGTGTCAATGGGCTGAGTTGCCATGGTTGAAGTCTGAATGATATAATCACTTGCTTAATTGAGAGCCTCTTCCATATGATAATCGTGAACAGGTTGAAAAGTATCCACCTCAAGTTGGGGATTAGGTGATTTAAGTCTAGAGGCTGAGGATGGTAATCGTCCCCTGAAGGTTGTTCACCTAAGTGTTGAGACTTAGAGTGAAGGCTTATGGCAGTTGGTCTTGTGAGCTCATCAAGCTGAGCATTAGGAACCTCAACAATGTCTTTGAAGAAATAGGAGTGGTTTGCTCCTCAGGAAAAGTAGGAGTTTTAGTATCCACTTCCTCATGTATGGATTTTCTTTTCTTAGTGTGAGTGTATAGGGGCCTGCACAGACTCAATATCTTGAGCATGGGTTCGTTTGGATTTTCTTTTGTTAGTGTGGGTGGTTTGAGGTCTTTTTGTGGTTTAGAAGTAGAAGGTATGGGTTCAACACCAGCTTGTTTTGCTAGGTTATCACCTTGAGCAATAAGCTCTAACATTTTTGGGACAAGGGATGTGTCTACCCATGAGAAGCCAACAGTTTGGTTCTTGAAGATTTTAAAGATGTCGGGCTTCATTTGTCGTATTTTAAGAATATTACATGTTTCTCTCAACTATGAGCCCAGTTCACAGTTGAGAATGTATTGAACATATCTAGGAAACATGTAATACTTAAGGAGTCCAAGTTAGCAATTAAATTTGTGTAAACAAACTAAGAGTACCTGAACTTGACCCCCTAAACCATTCCATGTACTATGAAGGAGAGATTCTTAGGAATCTAGTCCCATCCTCCATGCTTGTTGGACAAGTTCTGGATAACCACATTAAGCAGGTATTTCCACTGGGATGAAACCTTTCATTTCATGAAGGTCTTTATAAAGAAATCTCCCTCATAGCCCATCTGCTCAATGGAATGATTTACAACTTCTTTTGGGAAGAACAACTCACCTTCTTTATCATCCATCTGAAGATGATTGTTGATTATGGCCGAAGTGATAAAGATTAATCTCCCTTACACTGTGGTAGACAATGCCTTCTCCCCAGCAATAATGACTTCTTGGCAGGTCTTCCAAAATTCAAGCAAGTGATCTTTATAAAGTGCATGAACAATGGTAAGGGAGCTGAAGTAGTTGGAAAGAGCCAAAAAAATAGCCAATCTCTGAGAAACTAGCATCTTTCTTAGAGTTCAATAGAATAACCTGGTTGTGTTTCTTGTGAAGTTGCATGGAGAAATCAGGGTTGTTTCGGAGATTTATATTGGCCATTTTGAGAAGCTTATGGATGAAGGAAGATGAAGAACAAAGGCAGTTTGTAAGAATTTAGGTCAGAGAAATAGTGCAAATGAAGAAGATAGTGAAAGAGGGGGGAACCATTGGGTTTATATGTGAAAATAATATGAGGCAAAGTTAGTAAAAGAGCATAAACTTTGAAATCCGGAAATCGCTCCCACCTCTGAAAAGGTAGTTTGCTTTTGCCCAAAAAGTAGTTTTCTTGGAAGTCGAGAAATCTTCCGGAAGTTATTTTGCTTCGGATGTTCTTGAAGGAAAGCTTCTGAAGGCAAATTGACTTTGGAAGATATTTCAAAGATTTTCGAGAATTTTGCTTCAGAAGAGATTAAAAACTCAGATTATTTATTATATGAAGAATAAAAACTTTCGAAAGAAAATTGCTTTTAGAAGAAAATTTGTTCTTATAAAACATACGAGTATTTAAGTTGATTTTAAGCTTCAAAAGTTATTTCCAAAATTTCTTCCAAAGGTAAAACTACTTAAGTAGATATTTGTTTGCTAAGGCATAAATTTTTTTCGAAGGTAATTTTAAATCTTCTTAAGGATAAAGAGATCAAGATTTTTAAAAATCTAAGGAATGTCTTTTATAAATATTTTACTTCCAAAGAGAACAAGGTCTTATGAAGGTGATAAAAGAGACAACTTAGGACACACATGTTTTAGAAAAAGTATGATTAAGTTTTAAAAAAAGCAACTCATACTTAATCATCCCACTAGCTTATACAAGATATTTAAATCTTTGTTCATCAAAAGCTTTGGTGAACAGATCAACATATTGTTCATTTGTGTTAACCTTGACTAGTTTGATTAAAGTCTTTTCAAAGTTATCTCTAATAAGATGATACCTGATATTGATGTGTTTTGTCCTTGAGTGCTACACATGATTTTCTTTGATTGAGATTGCATTGTTGTTGTCTATGTGGATGGGAGTCTCCTTAAAGTTGAATCCATAGTCCAGTATCTAATTTTGTATTCAAAGCACTTGAGTACAACAGCTTGCAACAACAATGTATTCAGCCTCAGCAGTTTATGAAGATACACAAGATTGTTTCTTACATTGCCAGGAAACTATCCTTCCACCAAGAAATTGACATCCCCCTGATGTAGACTTTGTAGTCATGTTGCAGCCACCATAGTCACTGTTTGTATAGGCATACAGATTAAAGTTAGAGTTCATTGGATACCAAAGGCCAAGGGATGGAGCACCTTTAAGATATCTTAGAATTCTTTTGACGGTGATTAGGTGTGACATCTTGGGGTTGCCTTGATGTCATGCATAGATACACATAGCAAATATAATATCAGGCCTGCTAGCTATGAGGTACGTAAAAGACCCAATCATTGCCCTGAAGAGATGCTCATCAACACACTCCCCGTCAAGATTAGGTCCAAGGCAGTGGTTTCTGGCTATGGGTGTCTTAGCAACCATATAATCAGTCATTTTGAATCTTTTAAGTATGTCTTTAACATACTTTGACTGACTTATGATATGCCATTGTCAACTTGCTTCACTAGAATTCCTAGAAAGAATTTGAGTTCCCCCATGGCACTCATTTCAAACCTATCTTTCATCAGCTTTTCAAAGTCTTGTAGCCATGCTAATAATGATACTGTGATAGAGTCTCATACCACTTTTTGATGCTCAGTGCAGCCCATAAAGAGCCTTATCAAGTTTGTAGACATAATAAGGATGATCAGGATCTGCAAACCCAAGTGGTTGTTTGACATACACCTCTTCATAATCATCCCATAAAGAAAAGCACACTTGACATCAAGCTGGTAAACATTGAAGTTCTTGGATGCAGCAAAAGCTAGGAATATCCTGACAGCTTAAAGTCTTGCCACATGAGCAAAGATATTTGTGTAGTCAATTCCTTCTTCTTGAGTATACCCTTGAACAAATAGTCCAGCCTTCTTGATGACGAGTCCTCTATCATCCTTCTTATTTCTGAACACCTATTTGTTTGTTATAGTAGTCTTCCTATAAGGAAGAGGACATAGGTTCCACACCTTCTGTCTTTTGAATTGAATCAGTTCCACTTGCATAGCTTTAACCTAACTTCCATCCTTTAGATCCTCATCAATTTTCTTTGGCTCTATGTGGGACAAGAAACAAGAGTGAAGACAAACATATGAATCATGGTTTTGTCCTCTTGTTTTTAACCCTGTATCAACATCTCTAATGATGTTTGTGGAAGGGTGAGACTTGTGGATCATTAGCTAAGGGATCACAACAAGTTGCTTAGACAGATCTAAATTAGAGAAATTCGGATATGGTAATAAGAATTCACCCTCAACATCAGCACACTTATCAAAATTAACTTAATCCAAAGAGTGTGTGACATCATTGATGTTGTCAGGAGTGGTTATCATGCTCCCCAACATTTGATGCTCCTTCTTCTAAGTTGTGTGCCTCTAAGCTGGAATTTGAAGGCACCCCAGAAGTATTAACAATATTTGTCATTGTTGTGCTGGTAGAAGCTTCATTTGAAGGATTGGTTACCACTGGAGCTAAAGATGTGTAGCTTGAAGGTCTTCTTAGCTCAAATCTTGGATCAGGATCACCTATTGGTAATATATTTGTAGACCCTAAAATATACTCAGAAGATTTGTTAAAATAGTTGGTAATTAAATCAAGATCAAATACCCAATTAGGAGCAAAACCTTTCACACTGGGAGTGCACACATTGAATGTCAAATTTGCTGACTCTTTGCAGGACCAGTGAAGGGGGTCACTTACTCAAGGCCTCAATGTATAGTTACCAAAAGCATAGACCTTTTCACCAACTCATGTAATTTGGTGACTTTATAGAGTTGCAGCGGAAAAGGGGTCAAACTTTATGGAAAAGTATATCAGATAAATCATGTTGTTAAAAGTCATTAGAAGAAATCTGTCTTCAAGTGTTGAGCTTCAGAAGTCGTTGTCTCTGAAGCTTTGGAAGACTTCATCTTTGGCTTCGGGAGATAGTGGTCTTAGCTTTGGAAGATTTCACACTTAGAATATTTCTGTTGCATGTGTGAAACTTCTGAAGCATTCTTCTTTAGTATACTTGTGCAACATGCAGGAGAGACTTTGGTTGTTTGGATTGCATCAGCCTCTTCATTTAATCTCTACCAACTCCCTGTAGGCTGATGCTATCAAAACACTAGTAGACTTCAGACATCAATAGTCCTCATCAAAATAATGACCATTCCTTTCTTCATGTGTTGATCAAGATCCATCAGAGGTAACTGAAACATGTCTTGCCAAGTGTAGATGTCTTCAATGCCTTGATCTCTGATGACATGCCATCTTTCTGGATTTGTGGTGTATGTGCAAGACAAGATGGGTCTTCCTGATGCTAGAGGAGTTGTTTGAATAGGAGTTGATGTAGCATCCTCTAGCTGCAAATCCTCAAGATGTTCTGATTCATCCTAAGGTTCAGAAAAGGATGTAGCCTTCTTCTTCTTTGACTTTGGCTTTGAAGCAATCATTTTCTTTCTCTTTGTTCCTTTTAACCTAGAAGACTGGCCTGTAGTACCTAATAGATCTTCATTGTCTTTCTTAGTTAGGACTTCCTCTCTCACAGGTTCAGAAGGAGAGGGAGGTTGACCCTGCTGTGGATCAGAAGATTAAGCTTGCTGAGATTCAGCAAGAGGTCCACGTTATGTTGTCTCTGGTTGTTCAACGTTAACCTCCACTTCAGGTGGGGCTTGACTTGGAGGGGAGTGTAAGTCAATCAGCTCTCCACTCTTTATCTTCTGCTTGAACACCCTGATATGCTCATCCATAGTGGATAGAGATATGGGGCCAAGTCTCCTTCCGGAGAATCCATACAGCTTCAAGAAGATCATTATCCTCTGCCTATCTGCAGTCTTCTTCATGTTCTTTTGGATGATGGCTCTTGATTTAGCAGCTTCTTCCCTTAGCTTTCTATTAGTTGTTTTCTTTCTTTAACTATCTCAAGTTCAAGTTGTTTGAGATACTCAAACTCAACATAGTCATAGGATAAGGTAAAAAGTCCTTCTGCCTAATAAAGGCATGTGGCACTCAAGTAGTTGAGCATCTTGATCCTGTCTTCTTCTTTATCTACCTGATGTTCTTGTTGAACAACATCCTCATATGCATAACTTTCTTGAACTGGGGAGAGAGTAGGCACATGCTTATACAGTCTTTTCTTTCTTCTGTCTTCTTTCATATGAACGAGTAACTCTGCATCTTCTGCCTCTTTCTTCTCGTTTGACCTCTCCATGTCAACCAATTCATTTAGTTCATCCAAGGGGGGAGAAATGACATCATCAATGTCATAGATCCTGGTCTGCAAGTAGTTTATGCTGACTGCCCTAACACATCATCCTGAGTGTTTGGTCTGGGAACAACCTTGATTGCAGTCTCCATGAGTGTTGCAGACCTAGACGAGGAACTTTCTCCCCTGAACTTCCTTTTCCTCTCTCTCTTTCTCCTCCTCCTTAATCTCATAAGATGTCATCTTTCTTTTCCTTTTATCACTCATAGACCATTGTGACTCAGGGTGGAGAGAGCTTTGCATTGACAAGTGGCATTATGACTAGATCCAGACCTTCATAAAAGTTCATGGTGTGAAAGTTGAAGATCTATTATTGCCCTTGAACTCTAAGAATGATGAGGGCTTTTTTGTTGCTGTCATACCTCCACCCAATGATGTGATTTAAGGATGGTGGAAATGACATAGCCCTTGGTATCCGATCCTCAAACAGACACTATATTAAGGAGTCTATATAGTCCATATCAATATGAGCTTGAGGAAATTACTGAGTAGGAAAAATTGCAAGTGAGGATGGTGAGTCCTCAATGTCCATACTCTCTGAAGAACTCCCAGGTTCTGTGATAGT
>BJCM01071064.1:0-14365 GCA_018326385.1 Flaveria bidentis | reverse complement strand
TTCGGAAGATTTCACACTTAGAATATTTCTGTTGCATGTGTGAAACTTCCTAAGCATTCTTCTTTATAGTACTTGTGCAGCATGCAGGAGAGACTTTGCATGTTTAGGTTGCATCAGCCTCTTCATTAATCTCTACAACAGTGTCGTCGCTAATAATATTAATAGCGGCGGATTATTAGTGACGACTCATTAGCGGCGACCTGTCGCCGCTATTACTAATAGCGGCGACAAACCCCACTAATGGCGGCAAAATCTGTCGCCGCTATTAGTCTCCCTTCTTGTAGTGCGGGTGTTAAAAGAGAACAATTAGTTTTGTTAAAATGGCAGTGTTACAACTCCTAATCATTAAGTAGCATGTCTTCTGTTATCACGTAGAAATCTTAGTGTAAGTCAATAAATATTTAGGGGGGGCTTAGGACCACTCAATTACAAATTATCTGGTGGGTTTAGCTTACTTGTTAGAACCTCTATGTTTGTTTTAGAAGAAATATCTTGTGTTCAAATTAAGCAATGGTGTAATTTGATGTAGTATTCCTTTGTCGTTCAAAAAAATATAGTTTATATAAGGATTAAATGGATTAAGGCACTCAATTTTTTTTAAGCACTCAAAGTCTCATAGTCCAATTTTAAGTTTGAGACTAGTTATTAATTTTGATAATATTATATGTTTAAACTTTTATGATTTTACTTTGCTTAAACTTTGATATTTTCTCATGTTTGAATCTTTAAATCATGTTAGTATTTTTACCTTTTGTTGTAGTATTGTTTATAAAATTGAAATCTCATATTCAATAAGTTGTTCCATGAAATTGATTGATTCATATTATTTGTATTTGTTTAGATTATATTTTATTGACATTTAATAGTTATGTTTTGTTGGTGATTAAAAAACCGAAAGCACATGAGCCCGTTTATATCAATTGGTCGAGGCTTATGAGGTTAAATATTTTGACATCATAAAATTATGTGTGGTTGGCATACTATTATTATTGGTTGCCTATAATGTTACTCAAATGTGGTGTTATAATGCGTTAAATTTTATACGAATTAATATATTTTCTTAACCTGACTCATTTCAACAGTTTGCGTGAATCATTCTAAAATAACATGCATGCATATGCCTCCCACTGATTTTTTTTAGATCTGTCACTACTAGTGCTACACAGCAAATTCTTTGAATTCTTCTCACTGGCTTGTGAAAGTTACAATGATTAATAGTAGAGTAGTAATAAAGAAGTATGTCACTCACTCAAGTACTATTAAGTTTCGGGTCTCATTGAGATCTAAAAATAGAAAAAGATCATGCTTTGTATAACAATTCCAAATCATAATGATTTAATTGGATTACGTGCTTGATAAAGTATGTAAATATGAAATGACATCACCTTCTTTATTGTTGTTAAAAACTTTTCTTAAGAGGCACATCGATTAGAAAAAAAAGGAATGATGGCTCAAACGAACTTGTTAACGAAGACGAACAAACTATTGTCTATTTGTAAAAGGAGATTATTAATTTTAAAGAAATATCCAAATTCTTCACGTGAGAGATCATTTTAGAACTTCTTTAAGTAATTTGTCTGCTCAAACTTATTGCCCATTCTTGGTTAACAAATCCTTTAAAATAAAATAGTGATTAGGTAGCTTATTATATACAGAATTTTGTTTTCACATTCACACATCGCAATTTCAACGTCTATCGTAATTCTCTCTTTATTTATGATTCCTTAATTAGGTAATTATTTTATCCAATTCATGGTTTTTATCGTTGCCTTTCTTTGCATCAGGGTTGATCCAATCGCTACGCACGAAAGAATCACAATGATTTACAACGTTGATCGATTTTTTATTCAACATTGTGTCCCATAATATGCATTTAAGACATTTCCTTCAGCATGTTAATCATGTCATAAGCATCCTCATTTGTTAAGTTCTCTTGAATCTCTAGACTAGCAACATCAATAATTAACAATGACATATCAAGTGAATCATTCATATATTTATCCTATGCATCCTTGAAATCTTGAGATGCATTTGCACAAGGTCATTTTGACAGGGGAGGTTTAAGAACATAGTTCATAGTCACATCCTAAGAAACATTGTTCAATTTTGGGATCAACTTACGAAGTTAGTGCCATCTTGTTTTTACTTTTCAAAGATGAATCGTGCAAAGTTGATTGAGTAAAAATACATACAAATTTATGCATCTAAGGTTAGTATGTCAATATTCTATATGATTGCTTTCCACCGCATCACCACCGGTCCACCGCATCTACACCTTCCCATCTTTGTCAAGTTTCATCGTGTATCACCACCGCACCATCACCGCACCTACAGTTGGGCTTCGCATTAGTCTCCACCTCCGTTGAGTTTCATCGCTCACTATCACCACACCTACAGTCAGGTCTACGCTTCATTATCGCACCATCATCGTTGGTTTATTGAAGGTACCACCCTTTATAGATAAAGTCGTATATGTATCTTTTTGAGCTCGTATAAGCATTTGTCTATTTTAACCCGAACCCATCCTAACCCAAACCCATCCTGACCTTTTTTTCTAAATGACCTATCCTAACCCAAACCCATCTAGACCCAAATCCATCCTAACCTAACAACCAATCCAATCCAACCCACCCATTTTGCCACCTCTAGCATCCATGTTTTATCATACCAGTGTATGGACCACGTCACCATACACAAACAAGGCTATATTGGTAGTGGTTGCAAGTTGCATCTCTATTTAACTCCCATATCCTTGTAAGATAAGTTGGATAACATTTATCTGTTTGACATATTTCATCTTGTCTATGCCTACTCTCATCATTAATTAGTTTTGTTAGCCTTTCACAAATTTTGTGACACATCATCTTTATAATGACATGTGAATCACCCCAATACTCTAGAATATATAATGATCAACCTCACCCTAGCACATGTAAGTGCAAGTGTGCAGTTGAGTATTTCCACTCAAAGGGTTTGTGTATGCCATTTCGACTTTCGAGTGCCTAAAAAATGGCAACATATAAATTATCACTTTAGAAATGCTTTTGCAAATTTCTTGCATGCTAAGTTTGATAATTCGTTATTAACTGGCCATGTTTGTTTATTGCTAGAGGTTTTGGGTTTTATTATATTATCTAAAACTAAATCTGTATTTAAAGTTGTGAACTTTAATTAACAAATCAAATTTATTAATATAAACAAAATCTTCATTTAATTAATCAAAAACTAAATCTTTTTATCAGAAATTAACCCTTTAGTTCATTATATTCATAAGATACCTAGAATCGTATTTTAATATCTTGTCATGTTTTATCATGTTGTTCCAGCCTTGACATTTAAAACGTATGTTTCTTTTTTCAAAATCAATTATCACAGTTAATATTAGACAAGCAGACAAAATATAATCAAATAAAACACACAATCATATAAACTTGAGGCATTAGTTCATTCGGTACTCAAGAGCTAATTCGAGCCACCAAACTAGGTGACATAGGGATAATAAAAAAACATCTTGATCTTTTAGACTGTTCACATGTGTTTTTACATCTTTCTTTTAACTTCTAGTTTCCTCTCTTCTTCTTGGGGCTTTTTTTACCTCTTCTCGTGTCTATCTTCTCTTGTTTTAATTTTGCTTATAAGAATACACAAATTATACAAAAAAACTTATTCAATTACATTGATACCTTTCAAAAGGACACTAAAGTTACAATACACAAATCCAAATGAAAAATTACAACAACGACATAAACAATCCAATAAAAAAAATCATGAGTCAAACCCTCGAATTACATACAGTAAACATAATCGTCCAATAACAAAAGGAACCAACTTACTAATCAAGATCATTAGAAGATATTTATAATTATTTAAAAAGTTACTATCATCCATAAAGTTTAAAACATTTCAAGAAAGATTAGCACATTATCTTGTACAACAAATTTGAACCAGTTTATGGTATCACGACCATCACAAAGTTGCCTATTATAACATATGTTGGAGATTCATTATCCTTTACAAATCAGGTTCATTACAATAGAAGATATACCATCATAAAGCTATTCCTGATTGTATGGAAGATGTCCTAACATAATCTAGATGTAAGAACTTACAAAAAACCAAAGAAGAAGAGGAATGATAAATCACATTAGTCATATATTTTGATATTCAAACAACTAGCAAGTTGTTTAACTGAAGAGATGATATGGTAGTTCGATGACTGGGGTGCTAGGCTTTGTTTGCAATTGCAAAATTTCACAAAAACATGAACCAAGAATGGAACCATGTGCCTTCTAGGGGATTGTAAAATCCAAAAACACTTATAATTCATATGTGTAAAGTACAATAGATTGGAGAAATCAATATATAATAGCTTAAGCAACATCTATTCTATGTAGAACAATCAAACTGTATTTTAATAAACAAGGGTATATTATCGATTCTTTATATATCTCAGTACGATTCATACAATAAAATACAAGAAATGATCATTAATTGATTCTTCAACATCCTTTTATACCCTAAAACATATGAAATCAAACCATACTAAAACCCACCTTTTGTGTGGACCAAAGAATGAAACTTATGACTTTCGGCTACACATTTGGCCGAATGTCTCAACTTTAACACTGATTTTCTTCTTTATCATTAGCTCTTCTTTAGTCATAATTTTGTTTCTCTAGTCATAGTTTTTTTAATCACATGATGTTATAATTTTTAAGTCACATCAAACTTTCATATCCCTACAATCTCCCGTTATATATGCTACGAAAATTCTTAATGTTGCCCTACCAGAGCAATACTTGTGTCACTGACTTTGTTACTAGTTTGTAATTAGACTTTATCATTTGGTTCAAATTCAAGATCACATATTATTTAGGACTCATATAACTCTGTGAGATATATGTGTGTAAACATAATTCCATTGGTGAAAAAAAAAACTTCATATCTCTCGCATTCTCATATAGTCACAATTTCTACATTTATACGATAATCGTACAAATTGCTTTCTATCACACTAATTAATTTATGTTCTTGACTTTGTTATTCTAGTTATTTGAGTTCTCACTTTAAATCCTCTAATACATTCTTTTCTATGAAGGAGTTAAAACTGTTTTACATCTGGCAAAGACTAGAAGTTATGTGCATCATTTTAAAGAATTGGTACACCACTTCACCATGTTTTCATGATATACAACTTTCTCTCATGATCATATATCGACTACTATTAGGTATTTTTGGTTCCTAACGTTAACTAGCAAATTCATGGAACTGTATTGAAATTTCTATGATTTTCTTAACAATATGATATTTTTTACAACGTAATACCTTCTTAACACTTATTGCTTCTATTCGGACTTCGAAGATAACTCTATTACAAATTCAAATGGTCTACCTTGAGCTATATATGTTTGACCTTGAGTTATTGGCTATGACTCGGTGTAAGACTTATTTTTGTCATAGGATCCTAATCCTTTTTAGATGAAATTTGTATATCCTCAAAACCTTCAAACACTTCTCTAGAAGTTTAGGATAATCTTCAACACCTAGAAAACATCAGTATCCTCAAATAAGCTTCAACATTAGTGTCAGATACATCTTCATACTCATTTGCATTAGTTGAATTAACTATATCAACATCATCCATAATATCAATAACAATTTCTTGATTAGTGGAATTTGAAGCAGTAATAGCATTGTTAACATCAATTAGAACATCATATGTAGCAGCAACACCAATTTGATCATGAATTTGTTTATTTATGGTCTTACCCATGTCTTGTGCATCATATTTAAGGATGGTTTTAATGTTAGCCCCTTAATGTTATGTAAGAAAAGTGTTAGGAGTATCTCTAATAGCAAGTCTATCACATGTTTATCTTTATCTTTATTTTTATAAGCATCTTTCTCCCCTGGTACTATTTGCTAAGGAGGCAATTGTAGAGTGAAGTCTTTTAGCAATTTTTAATAATCTTTCAAATTATAGTTAGTCCAAACTAGTATGCTATTTAAACACTATAATTGCAACATATTGTCTCTATATGTCAACGTCCCGTCCTACCACCTTGAATTTAACATAATAACTTTAATATATCTATCACAGCCTCGCTCTTGCAATTATGTATCTTGATTTTAAATTTGTGTAATCAGATCATATTCTACAATAGATGCAACAAAAGGAACATCTTGCACCAAAACTTATTATTGAGAAAAAGATAGTTATTTAGATGAACATGGATTCTTAGACATCACCGTCTATTTCTTTGGTGGAGGCTGTACAAACTCACACTTATTACAATATGCGGGAAAGGATCCCTATCATCCTTTCTCTCGGACCTATAGAAAGATTCAAATATACTTTTTTTTCAGAATCCAAATCTTTAGCACTTTTATTTTATCAATATCATCATCATTTTCACTATCATCATTATTATTATCACCTTTTTCATTAATGGTACCATCCTCGCCATCATTTCCTTGATAATCACTTAGGTACCTAACTTCTCATTGGTACTAATAACTTTTCGTTTTTACACCCAAATATAAATTCGTCTATGTATACTTGTACTAGTATTTGTGAAAAGTGTACTCTTAATATGTCCTTACTCAAAACCATTCTCTACCAGATGCTTCGACAGGTTCTCATACCAAGCCCATGATGCTTAATGAAGACAACTGAGAGCTTTATCAAGCTTGTAGTGTCTTTTAAGATACTACAAGTCTTCAAAAGTAGATGGCTTATAGACATTCATATCTTTTTTCAGTTTTCCATGCTATAAAGCACTTTTGACATCTAGTTAATATACCTTGAAGCCTTAGAATGATGCAAACGCCAAAAATAAACGAATCACTTCAACACATGCCATAGGTACATATAGTTTCATAAACTCTATCTCTTTTTTCACGCTTAAACCTTGAACAACTAGTTGAACCATGGTTCGTATAATCACTCTTTAATCGTCCATCTTTCCTTTAAAGACCCATTTGGTCACGATATGGCAACTTCTATTGGTAAGTCAACTAAATCCTTGACATGCAGTCCTTTAAACTATATAAAACATAGTTTGTATCACCTTTACCTAGATGTTATCCTAGAAATCTATCTCGACATTCTTTAGCTTTGCTTGGGATATTAAGCAAGAATACAAACACTCACTGAGAATCCCAATGTCTCTGATACTAGTACACAAACAATTATTTACAACAATCATTCTCGACTGTGTCTTGATGCCTTCATTAAGATCCCTAAATATATTATCTATTGTGTGATTCTTATGAATTATAAGTGTTAATATCCTCCTCTTTTTAGTAGATGAATACACATCTTCATTGAGATTTCTAAGATCATTGCAAAAATCTCAAAACTTTTTGTCGTCATCATTTAGCTGAACTTCACATTCAAATCAGTGTTAGCTCGAGGGAGGAAGGGGGTATTGTTAGACCTTAAAAGGCTCATGCATGCCATTTCAAATGATGACTGGTTAGTTGTTATATTCTACATTTATCCAAGTGTTGACGATAATGCAAATGGTAGTTGATGGGGATGAAGACTAAGTGTTAAAGCTCAATGCAAGTAGAGCTCAATGTAGTTAGAAGCTAAGTACTTGATGTAGGTGATCTATTACACATTGTGGATGAATATCTTGCGATGTTGAGTAAAAATAAAGCAATTAAGAGATGAAGTTAGTCATCTGCATTAGCTAATCAAATGACTCCTTTGTAAATGTGGATGATCATTTCATGCGAACCTTGTTATTTTGTGCCGTTTGACTTATAAATATCTATGATGTATTATAGATACATGATGTTCCTAGTTTATGTTCGTAAATGTAAAAGTCTTTCATTTCTTACATATGTGTAATGTAATGACTCAATGAAATATAATATGTGTTTGATGTTTATTTATGTTTAATTATTTCATATTAGTATTTTGTTAAGTATAATTCATAGGTATGAACTTCATATATAGGTTTGAGGTTGTTGTACATAGTTCTTAGTCAATAATGATTAAGTAATGTGTTTAACTTAGTGGGGTAGTTATTCATGCTAATGGACCATACTTATGGACCATACGTAGAATATATCATGCTTATGGACCAGTCGTACGACTGAACTAGGAGACTGGATCAGTCGTATGATTGAGACATAAGATTGACTCAGTCGCACGACTAAACCTTCAGTCGTGCGTATGAATCAACCGCATGATTCAGTCGCACGACTGAACCATGCCAATGGTTCAGTCGTATGAATGGAAACTGTAAACCTCTAAATACTACTTAATTTATGAAAAAAACATAACAGTTGAAACACTTTGAGAGAGATTTCATATATTCATAAACGCTAGCCGTCCAGAGCATCCTAAACAACCAATCCAACTTCAAAGTTTGATCATGTCGATCCCTACTCATTCTTAACATTTAGTTCATTGTTATATCAATCGAGTTATCGTTCTCATTGATTGGATCACCAATCAAATAGGATTCCGCACTATTTGATCTGGTTTCACGCAGAATCTGTTAGTACTCCATACGTACACGGTCCTGGCAAGTGGTATCAGAGCTTTGGCTCTTGATTTTGCATGGATTCGATTAGTTTTGGTGTTAAAACCTACGTTTAAATCAAAAGAGTTACCACTTTGCTTCCAAAGGTGTTTTCGACGTTTGCATGCATTAAAGTTTTATTTTTTTTCATCATATGGCATATTAGGGTTCATGGGAAACTCGTATTTTGTGTCAAAGTGTCAACATATTTGATTTTACAAACACAACAACCTTTAGTCGCACGATTAGTCCATTCGTACGATTGAACTCAATCGTATACTCCATCCGCACGACTGAACTCAGTCGTATCCCTCATTCGCACGACTGAACAACTCTAGTCGTTTGATTCCAATCGTCTCGTTCGTGCGCACGACTGAATCCAATCGCACGATTGAATTCATTCGCACGAGTGATCCATATTCATTGCCCATTCGCATCAGTAAAACTATCCTGTTCTAAATGTACCAAGTTTAATGCAATGGAAGATCAATTTGCTGCATTTACTTCCGGAAAGGACTCTTGCATCCAGAACCTTCTGCTTCTGGAGAATGAGATTGGAAATCATAGTAAACCGCCAAAGCTATTAACGTTAGATGAATACCCATAGTGGAAACAACAGTTTGAAATCTATTTAAATGAAGTTGATCCTAATCTTTGGACATGCATTGAGACTAGTTACACGATACGAGTCTGTGCTAATGGAGTCAAGTTAACCTTGGGAGGAATTAGTGAAGAATAGAAGATTCTATTCAATGCTGAAAAGAAAGTATATGCCTTGTTGACTCAGTCGATACCGAAGGACATCTTTCATCAGTTCTCGAAGAACAAGCAGGCTAAAAAGTTATAGGAGGCATTGGAGAAGAGATATGATGGAAACACAACTCTTAAAGCACTAAAGGCTAAAGTTCTCAAAAAGGAATTTGATAATTTCTCCTCGATAGGGAATGAGAGCTTGGATGATATTATTGACAGATTCTTTCATCTGATGAGTGAGTTACACACTTATGGTGTAACTGGAAGATAAAGTTTCAAACTTTGCTGATGGTTTGCCTGATAAATAGGATTCATTTGTGTCTAATCTGAGACAAAACGACATTCTTGTGACGTTAGACGTAAATAATTTCATCTTGAAATTAAGAGAGGAAGAACTGCGAATGAAATACTAGTCGAAGAAAGGATCCTATGTTCAGAATCGTTCACTTTACAACTCAGTTCCAACTCCAGCTGTTTCAGGAGCACCGTTACAAACATCTTTCGTGTCTAGTTCTTCTGTTCCTTCCCAAAACAGTGCATCAGGAACAGAAATGTCAGGGTCATCTGGAACCCAATACATAGTTCCTGAAGCAAATACAACAAAGTTGAAGACTGAGAATCTCGGTAATGTCACAGTGGAAGTTGCCAAAGAGCACATGGATCTTCTAGCGGCGGTTGGACAATCTTATGATGGTTTAGTTGCCGGTAATATTGGAAATTGTCATCTTGCAGATGAGGATTATGAGCAAGTTGATGAAAACGAGCTAGAAAGAATGGACATAATGTGGGCCTTGGCTATTGCTGTCAGAAGAGCAAAGAAGGTTGTCAAAAAGACGGGGCAGAATCTAGTAGCCACTAAAGATACGACTTTTGGTTTTGACAAACCCAAAGTCACATGCTTCAACCGTGGTGAAAAGGAACACTTTAAACATGAATGTGTAAAGCCCAAGAAAACTGGTAATGGAAACCCATTTCCCACATTCAACCGTCAAGACAAAGACTTGATTGAAACTACTTCTTCAAGTAAAGAGACAAAGGCTCTAAGTGCTCAAGGTTATGAAAGGCAAGGCTGGTCCTTCCGATTTCTTTCTCTGAGTGAATCAAATATTGCCTTTGTTGATGCATTGGATGATGGATCGACTAGTGAAGGTGAGATCATAGCTGAGCAAGCGATGTCAAATACGAAAGAAGATGCGAATGTTGTGAATCACTTGGTTGAGGAAGAGCTCAGAGCAACAAACTAAGAATCTCCAGTCAACGAAGAGCCTGATACGACTTTGATGGCTGATTTGTCTGATTCCTCACAAGTAAGTTCTAATGACCAATTATTTGAAAAACATGCTTGTAATGAATGTGACAAATTTAGGGAAAGCATTGATCTAAAATTTTCAAGGTTATTAGAACACAATGATAATTTATTAAATGATTTACAACTCTGTACCGAGGCTAATCGTATTTTAAAACAAAATGAGTGCAGTTTCATAGAAAAAATAGAACTTTTGGAAAACAACTAAGGGAAAGCGAGGTTGTTGCATTAAATCAAGCAAATGACATAAAGTTTTATTTAAATCCTTTGGAAGAAACAAAAAAGGAAAAAGCAGTTTTAGAAGTCGAAGTTGAATCCTTTAAACAAAAACTACACGGCTTGGCTAGTTCTTCACACATAGTTCAAAACTTAGTGAAAGAACGAAATAATAGGGAAGGTCTGGGGTATAAAGTAGTTCCGCCACCACATGCAATCCTTTTGAATATTAAATATAGACCAATAAATAACAACCCAATAAAGGATCATGTGGTGTCCCCTCCTCTGATTAGTGATCCCGATTTTACTGGAAAACCTATGAAGAATAGCACTAAACAAAAGGAGTCTACTTTGAAATCAAGAGAAAAGATGCCTATTGAAAATTTGGACGGTCAAATTGAAAAGGTTAATTTAAGGTCAGGTTCACACACCTCTACATCTGAACCCAAAATGATTGATTCGGTTAATCAAACACGTGTTACTCTCCAAAGTCCAAATAAACTAAAAGTTAAAGATGTTAAAAATTTTAAAACAATTAATTTTGTTAAAGAAACTGAAATATCTAAAAGAGAAGTGACAAAACCCAACAAGATATATCTCACACCCTTACCAACCTCAACCCCACATAAAAATTTTCCTCAATCTGTAGAAGGGAGATCTTGCTATAGTTGTGGAAAACAAGGACATATCTCTCCTAGTTGTCCTTATTATCAGACGCCCAAAAAGAAAATTGAACTTTATGATACAGAACCAAGTTTTTCTAAAATGAGATCTAAAACTCCACCTAAGAGTATTAGTGAACCTAAAGTTCAAACTATAAGCCAGTCGTCTGTTTATCACAAACAAGCCTTACACAAAACTGGCTTATGGAAGATAAAATCAAGTAATTTGTCTGATAATGAGAACAAGAAGAAGAACAATGTGCCCTCATCCTCTGAAGGACAGTGGGTTGAGTTCATGATGTGTGATTTCTCTGGGTCACCCAAGCTAGTTAAGGCTTGGGTCCCAAACCTGAACTAATCAATTCCTTTGAATGTGCAGGGGGTCCGCTACAACGCTGTCACAAATACCTGGATTATTGATAGTGGGGCATCCAGGCACATGACCGGGAATTCGTCTTTCCTTATTCACAACAAACAAATTAAAAGGGAACATGTATCATTTGCTGGAAATAAAGGAGGCTACATCACTACTCAAGGCGAAGTGAGTAACAAAAAAATGAAGTTTGACAAGGTCAAATACGTTCAACAACTACAAAACAACTTGTTTTCAGTCTCCCAGATCTGTGATAAAGGATTCAAAGTTGTGTTTGACAACAAGAAGTGCTACATGTTGAAGAAGGATTATGTTATCCAGGAGGATAAAGTTCTAATGTCAGCTTCAAGATACAATGATCTGTATGTCTTGGATCTATCAAAAGCCTCCACAACTGAGACCACTGCGCAATGCTTCTTGTCAAAGGAAACAGAGAGGGATTTAGTCTCCTGGCATAGGAGAATAGGACACATTAATCCTAGGAAGATGAATCATCTGATACAGAATGATTTAGTGAATGGAGTAACTGTCAAGAATTTCCAGCTTCCGGATTTTTGCGTAGCATGTAAGAAAGGGAAACAGACCAAGAAGTCTCACAAGGCAAAGAAAGTTAATTCTATCGATATTCCTCTTGAGCTTCTACACATGGATCCGTTTGGCCTAGTCAGCACAAAGAGCATTGCTCGAGATCTATACTGCTATGTAGTAACTGATGATTACTCAAGAATTTCTTGGGTGATGTTTCTGAAATCCAAATCAGAGACTTTTGAATCATTCAAACATCTAGTAACTACTTTGGAATCACTCTACAAGCTGAAAGTAAGCCAGATTCGATCAGACAATGAAACAAAGTTCAAGAATCAATGGATGGAGGTATTCTGTAAAGAGAAAGAAATTGTACATCAATTTACGTCTGCCTACACTCCACAGATGAATGGGGTTTCTGAAAGAAAGAATTGTAGCTTGATAGAAACAACAAAAACAATGTTAGCCGACTCTAAACTGCCTATTCAGTTTTGGAACGAGGTAGTGGCAAATGCATGCTACACTTTCAATTGAGTCTTGGTTGTCAAACGTCATGGTAAACATGTTATGAAGTGCTCCAGCGACGTAAACCAAACTTGGAGTATCTAGAACCATTTGGTGCACCGTGTATGTTGTTAACGAAAATTCAGACTGGGAAGTTGCAGAACCGGTGAAGGGGCTCACTTACAACACAACAACACAAAGAGAAGAATAACTAAAATTTATCAATCAGTGAACTGGATTAAACACAAGTAAAGACACTAAGAACACAAGTAATTAAGAGACAAAACATAAGAGCAAAAATACACAAGAGTATGGTTTTCAAGATTGCAGTATATTGCTTTCTCAATGTTCTATTACAAGTGTTACAAAAGCATGAAAGAAAGATACAAGAACCTGAGATACTTATACTACATCCTACAGCCGGCCATACTATGAAGCCAGCTGGATACAATTGACTAGACACAAAACAAAATCAATCGTAGAGTCAAAAGGCAGATTGGCTTTTGACTAGTGACTATGACATGCCATAGCTCACATCCTTATCTATTACAAAAAGGATAAAGTACATGAAGTAGAAAGTTACAAACTCAAGACCTCAATGTATACTCAAGACCTCAATGTATAGTTACCAAAAGCATGGACCTTTTCACCAACTCACGTAAGTTGGTGAGTTGCAGTGGAAAGGGGTCCATTTTTATGGAAAACTACATCTGATAAAGCATGTTACTAAAAGTCTTTGGAAGAAATCTGTCTTTAAGAGTTGAGCTTCGGAAGAGTTTGTCTCTGAAGCTTCGGAAGACTTCATCTTTGGTTTCGGAAGATATTGGTCTTGGCTTCGGAAGATTTTACACTTAAAGTATTTTATGTTGCATGTGTAAAAATTCCTAAGCATTCTTCTTCAATGCACTTATACAACATGCAGGATAGACTTTGGATGTTTAGGTTGCATCAGCCTCTTCATATATTCTCTACAAACTCCCCCTAGGCTGATGCTACCAAAATACTTAGTATACTTCAGATATCAACAATCCTCATTAGGATGATCACCATTCCTTTCTTCATAAGATGATTAGGATCCTTCAGACTGTCAAAATGTCTTCTAATGTCAAAGAGATCATGCTGAGGCGACTAAAACATATCTTGCCAAGTGTAAATGTCTTTAGTGCCTTGATCTCTAATGACATGCCATCTTTTCGGATTTGTGGTGTATGTCCAGGACAAGATGGGTCTTTTGATGCTAGAGGAGCTGTTTAAATAGGAGTTGATCTAGCATCCTCTGGCTGCACATCCTCAGGATGTTCTGACTCATCCTAAGGTTTAAAAAAGGATGCAGTCTTCTTCTTCTTTGGCTTTGGTTTAGAAGCCATCCTTTTCTTTCTCTTTACAACTTTTAACTGAGAAGACTGGCCTGCAGTACCAGATTGATCTTCATTGTCTTTCTCAGTTGGGTCTTCTACTCTCACAGGTTCAGATTGAGAGTGAGATTGAC
>BJCM01071062.1:0-11961 GCA_018326385.1 Flaveria bidentis | reverse complement strand
ATCTTTTCTTTGAAGTTGCACTCATTTTGTTTTAAAACACGATTTGCTTTAGTGCAGAGTTGTAAATCATTTACTAGATTATCATTATGTTCTAATAACCTAGAAAATTTTAAATCAATGCTTTCCCTAAATTTATCACATTCAGTACATGCATGTTTTTCAAATAATTTGTCTTTAGAATATACCTGTGTAGAACCAGACGAATCAACCATCAAAGCAGTGTCAGACTCTTCGATGACTGGAGATTCTGAGTTTATAGCACTAAGCTCTTCTTCAACCAAATGATCAATGACATCCATAGCTTCTTTAATATCTGAAAGTGTATGCTAAGCTATAATGTCTCCTTCACTTGTAGATCCATCATCCAATGTATCAACTGAAGCAATGTTTGATTCACCCTCAGAAACAAATCGAAAGGACTAGTATTGTCCTTCATCACCTTGAGCAACCAAAGCCTTAGACTCTTTACTTGAAGATGAAGCTCCAATCTTATCCTTGTCTTGTCGGTTGAATGTAGGAAAAGGATTTCCATATCCAGTCTTCTTTGGCTTTACACACTCACGTTTGAAGTGCCCCTTTTCACCACAATTGAAACACATGACTTTGGTTTTGTCAAATCCAAATGTCGTATCTTTAGTGGCAACCAAATTTTGCCCTGTCTTTTTAACAAAGTTCTTGGTTCTTCTAACAACACTAGCCAAGGCCCACATAATATCCTCGCGTTTTAGCTCAGTTTCATCAACTTGCTCATAGTCCTCGTCAGCAAGATGATAGTTTCCAATCTTACTAGCAACTAATCCATCAGAAGATTGAACAACAGCAGCTAGAAGGTCCATGTGCTCTTTAGCAACTTCCACGGTGACATTTTCGAGATTCTCGATCTTCAACTTGGTAGTATTTTCCTCAGGAACTATGTATTGGGTTCCAAATGACCCTGACATTACGGTTCCTAATGCACTGCTTTGGGAAGGAGCAGAAGATCTAGACACAAATGCCGTTTGTAGAGGTGCGCCTGAAGCAGCTAGAGTTGGAACTGAATTGTATAGTGCGGGATTCTGAGCATAGGATCCTTTCTTTGACTTGTATTTCATACGTAGTTCTTCCTCCATTAACTTCAAAATGAAATCATTTATGTCTAAAGTAGCAAGAGTGTCGGTTTGTCTCATATTAGACACAAATGGATCCCATTTGTCTAGCTGACCATCAACAAAACTAGAGACTTTATCTTCCATGGATGTGGTCACGCCATGAGTGTGCAAATCATTCATTAGATGATAGAATCGAACAATGATATTATCCAAGCTCTCATTCCCAATCGAAGAGAAATTGTCAAATTCCTTCTTAAGAACTTTTGCCTTCAGTGCTTTCAGAGTTGTATTTCCTTCGTATCTCTTTTCCAAGGCCTCCCATAATTTCTTAGACAGCTTGTTCTTAGAAAACTGATGAAATATGTCCTTAGGTATAGACTGAGTCAACAAGGCATATACTTTCTTTTCAACATTATGTAGAGTCTTCTAGGATTCACTCATTCCTCCCAAAGTCAATTTAACTCCATTAGCACTTACTGGTATCGTGTAACCAGACTCAATGGATGTCCAAAGGTTTGGGTCAACTCCATTCAAGTATATTTCAAACTGTTGTTTCCACTGTGGGTATTCATCCAAAGTTAACAACTTTGGCGGTTTGTTGTGGTTTCCAATCTCATTCTCCAGAAGTAGAAGGTTCTCGATACACGAGTCCTTTCTACCAGTGGATGTAGCAAACTGGTCTTCCATTGCTTTAAACTTGGTAAACTTAGAACAAGACAGATTCACTCATACGAATGAGCTATGCGAATGGGTCACTCGTGCGAATAAAAGATACGAATGAATTCAATTGGGCGATTGGATTCAATCGTGCAAATGAGCAGGGCGATTGTAATCAACCGACTGGAGTTGCTTAACCGTGCGAATGAGAGATACGACTAAGTTCAGTTGTACGAATGCGAGTATACGAATGGGTTCAGTTGTATAAATGGTCCAATCATGCGACTGGAGGTTGTTGTGTTTGAAAAATCAAATATTTGAACACTTTGACACAAAATACGAATTTTTCAGAAACCCTAATCTGCCGTTTGATGAAAAATAAAAATTTTAACACATGCAATCGTCAAAAACACTTTTTGAAGCAAAAAAGGTGACTCTTTTGATTGAAAACATTGGTTTTAACACCAAAACCAATTGCATCCACGCAAAATCATGAGCCAAGCTCTGATACCACTTGTTAAGACCGTTTTCGTAGGGAGTACTAACGGATTCTGCATGAGACCAGATCAAATAGTGCGGAATCCTATTTGATAGACGATCCAATCAGTGAGAACGATAACTTGATCGATCTAACGATAAATCAAACGTTAAGAATTGAGTAGAAATCGATCAGAAATGAACTATGAAGTTGGATAGGCTGCTTAGGGCACTCTGGACGGCTAGGGTTTGTGAATATTCGAAGTCTCCCATTTTTCCACGAATTATATGGTATTTATAGGTTTTCAGTTTCATTCGTACGACTGAACCATTAGCATGGTTCAGTCAGGCGACTGACGACTGAAGGTTCAGTCGTGCGACTGAATCAACCTTATGTCTCAGTCATACGACTGATCCAGTCTCTTATTTTAGCACTGCCGACTGGTCCATAAGTATGATTCATTTGTGCGTATGGTCCATAATTATGGTCCATTAGCATAAATAACCACCCGACTAAGTTGAACACATTTCTCAATCATTATTGACTTAGAACTATGTACAACAACCTCAAACCTATATATGATGTTCATACATATGAATTATACTAAATACAATAATAATATGAAATACTCAATGACAAAGAAACATCAATATGCATATCATATTTCATTAAATAGTGACATTACATATGTGTAAGAAATGAAAAACTTTTACATTTAAGAACTTAAACTAGGAACATGATGTATCAACAGTTTATATAAGAGGCTAGATCAAGTATGGCCTCTATGATAATTAGATTATCTGATAAAGATGATAATCTAATAATCCCTTCCTTGACTTGGATCTCTGCTTCAAAACAGTATGGAATTGCACTCCTTTCCCAGCTGAGTTAGTTAGCGGGCCATCAATATTTATTCCCCTTTTGAAGTCAATCTCAGGTTGAATATGTGCCTTAGATTAACCAACTTACTTCTCAGTGGTAGGTGGTGCACTCAACCTATGATGCTCTTCAGCTCCAAAGTAGGCTATAACAATATCGGGTGAGGGTTGTTCAAGTGGTGGCTTATTAGAAACTTGGTTAATAACCTATTGAGATTAATAAGCATCCTTGGGTCCACTTGAAATGTGATAGGAGGTAGCTGAAGGAAGATAGTTGCAGGTTTTTGTTGTGTAGGATAAAATGAAGATAAAGTAGAGATGGGAAAGTTTGGTTCCACATGTGATTCACTTTGTTCATTCTCCCCCTTTTTGGTAGCATCATCTTGAGAATTAGATTAGGTAGAGAAAAAACTTAAAGAGACTTGAATAGGTACATGCCTTACAGACTCCTTAATATATTTCTCATCTAGTTTGGCCTTAAGGATTTCAATCTTAAGTTGTTGAGTGGCAAATCTATCCTTTAAAGTCTTAACCTTTGCTTCATGATTTTATACTTTAGAAAATAGGTCTCCGATTGTGAGTTGCAGACTTCTCTCATCTTATTTTGAAGAATCATAGGGAAATGAGATAACATATCTAGTATATTCATCATAATCACCATATATGGTATCTTGGCACCCTGGTTTCCTTTGCAAATTGATGTCTGTTTCAGAGGCATCAATGGGCAAGGTTTTCATAGACTCAGTCTCAGAGATATTACCTCTATCTTGAGAGCCTAACGAGACACTCTCAATAATGGCAGCTAGTCTACATGAGTCCCCTCTACATCTATGGGACTTACCTCAGTTTGGCTTTGCTGATGGGGGCTAGAAATCATAAGTTCCTTGGGACTCAGTTGATCCAGATATTGGTGTGGTAGATAAACATCATGGCCCTAATGGAATATGAGATCTTCATCAGATCGGGTTAATAGGTCAATGAAGGATATAGAGGTTATACCTAATGACCCGAGACCTTGAGCAATGTCTAATGGCATTGAGCCACTAATTTGGTTGTGCCTATATAGTTGCTCAATGATTATTATGACTCACCCTAAGGGCTAATGGTTTGCGTTTCGGGCTTATCAGGTTAAGACTGAGGGGACTCAACACTGATATTAAGGTCAATTGTGGAGGATGGTTAGACCACAGGTTGAGTGGGAGTCCATTGTTCCACTCTAGCATTTTTATTTTGAATAGAGGGAGCTTGTTCAATCAGATAGATTAAACAAGGGTTCTTTTGGGGTGTCTTGAGTAAATGAATTTAATAGGGTGGGAAGTGATAGTTGGCATTGAAGTAGTGGTGTCTAGTGGGGATTCATCACCTGTTAGGATTATAGGGATGTCACCAGGAGCCTTTGGCTCAATCATGCTTAAAAGAAGGTCAATGAATCTTCTAGTAAAGTTTGTGGACACCTTATTCATAACTTTAAAGATACCCGATCTCATGTGAGGGACAAAAAGAGTTTCTTCGCAATGAATTTGGTCTTGGTACAGTTCATATTTGATAATGTGTTGAATGAGCCTAGGATGCATGTAAAATGGTTCCATGTGGAGATTTTCTCTAAGTTTATTAAGCACAAACTTAGAGAAGTTGAATCTGAGGTCTCTGACCAACCCACGAACAAAGCATCCCAGATCATAAGGGATTTGATCCCACCCTCCTGATTTGTTAGAGAGACAATGGAAAACGCAGTGCAACACGAACTCACAGTTATAAAAGAAGTTGAATTTGTAAATCGTTGACGTGCTCACATCACCACCATATCCCATTTGGGTGTATGTGTCCTTCAAATCAGCCGTGGGAAATTTAGTGGGAGTTCCTTTATCATGAAGCTCTAGATACTCCTTGATGGTTTATTTAGTGTTGATCAAATATTGTCCGCAGATCCTTGATCTGATGACCCTTACTCCATTAAGTGTGTCGGTTTGGCCATTTGCCTATTATTTGGCCATATGGTTGGAGTATACAGTAGGGTTTATAGTGAGGGTGATGAATTAGGTAGATTGTGTTCGAAACTAGATGATTGGGGCAAAGTCAACATCATTTGAGGAATCAAGGAGTGAAACTTGGTTATGTTAAGGATTTAGGGCCATTGTTTGGAAAGTACAATAAGATTGAAGAAATTTGAGAGAGAGTGAAAAAGAAGATGATAGAAATTTAGGGCTTTTGAGCAGGTAAAGTGATTAAAGAAAGGAAGTTGAAAGTTTTTAAATAAGGTAAAATATCATATGGATAAGGTGAACGGACAGTTTGGGTTTTGATTTGACTGGGGCGATAAGGAAAAACCATTTAAAATGTTCCGACATCATTAATAAAATCTTACCTTTTTATAGAGTGGGGCCCAAAGATTTTCATTACACAGTAAGGTTTTCTTCCGAGAGTAAAAGTTTTTGAAGTTTCAGAAGTAAAATTGATATAAGATCATATGTTCTTTCGAGACTTAAAACTCTTCGGAAGAAAATACTTGTTCAGAGGAATTTGCCTTCAAAGATACATAAAGATATCTTCTGAGGATAAATTTCTCTTTATAAGAACTCATACTTAGAAATTTGAAGATAAAATTTTTGAAACAGGATTTAGATTGTATAAAGATAACATAAACAAGACACATAATAAAAGGTTTTCAAAAGAGATAAACTAGTCAATATTTATCATCCCAATAGTTGTGATTAAATACTTAAATCTTTGTTCATCAAAAGCTTTGGTGAACAAGTCTGCATATTGTTCATTTGAGTCAACTTTGACTAGTTTGAGCAAGTTTTTCTCATAAATATCTCGAATGAAATGATACCTATTGTCAATGTGCTTTGTTTTAGAGTGCTTCACTGGATTTTTTGTACTAGAAATATCACTCTTGTTGTCAATGTGGATAGGGGTCTCCATGAAGTTGACGTAGTCTGACATCTGATTTTGAATCCAAAGTTAATAAGCATAGCAACTTCCAACATCAATGTATTTAGATCCAGTCGTTGATGTAGAGACACATGATTGCTTCTTACATTGCCAGGATATGATTCTTACACCAAGAAATTGACATCCTCCTGATGTGGATTTCTTGTTGATATTGCAAGCACTATAATCACTGTTAGTGTAGCTATAGAGATTGAGGTCTTGATTCCTAGGATACAAGAGACCTAGTTTGGGAGCTCCTTTAAGATATCTAAGGATTCTCTTGGTAGCAACTAGGTGAGACACCTTTGAATCAGCCTGATATCTTGCACAAATACAAGTTGTGTACGTACGGAGTACTAACTGATTATTCGTGAAACCGGATCAAATAGTGTGAAATCCTATTTGATTGGCGATCCATTCAGTAAGAACGCAATCCCGATCACTCAAACGATTAAAGAAACGTTAAGAACGAGTAAAAGATGATCAAATGCGAACTGTGAACTTGGAGTAGGGTTTCTGGACGCTCTGGACGGCTAGGTTATGAGTATGTGTCAAAAGTCATGCTTTTCTATGAATTAAGTGGTATTTATGGACGGCTGGGTTTCCAATTGTACAACTAAACCATTAGCATGGTTCAGTCGTGCGACTGAATCATGCGATTGATCCATACGCACGACTAACGGTACAGTCGTGCAACTGGGTCAATCTTATGTCTCAATCGTGCGACTGATCCATTCTCCTGGTTCAGTCGTGCGACTGGTCCATTAGCATCAGATATTCATGCGTATGGTCCATTAGCACGGTCCATTCTCATGAAGACTCATAGGACTAAGTTTGAACACATTTCTCAATCATTATTGAGTAAGAACTATGCACAACAAACTCAAACCTATATAGTTAGTTCATTATACTTTAATACACAATTATACCATGAAATATTAAACATTATAAGTATCAACACATATTATATTTCATTCAACTCATTCGTTTCATATGTGTAAGACATGACAGACTTTTACATTAAGCATATAAACTAGGTACATATATGTATCAACAAACTCCCCCTTGGACCTAGTTGACTCTATTGTCTGAAATTCTTCATAAGCTCTTCAAATTTCTTGTACTTCTCCTCTCTTGTGACTCCTGCGTGTATTTAAAATGCAAAGCAGATCCTTATGACATTCTGGAATTGGAGAGCTTGTACAATATCTTGTGCGTTATAGAATAGCGGCCACTTGTATAAAGTGTAGACATGGTCAGCAGACAAGTTTGTAAGCCACATTAGGTCAATACCCGAATAGTTTCCATTTTGCCCTCTCTATTTAGAACTATGACCGCTTCACCCGTCCTCCAGTCATAATACCACCATTTGAAATGTGGAGTGAAGTACCGAGGCATTTCCCGTAAGGGAATCTTTGACATTGTGCGCGGGGGACTCCACTTCAACACAACTTTAGGCTTTCCAGATGTGGGATCCACTTCAGACCTACGGATGTACCTCTTCGGTTGTTGAGGCCTGAAGTTTACCCATCTGGTGTGGTATTCCTTCTTTAGAGCAGCTTCAAACCAACCTGAAATCTTTCTAAGATCAGCATATAGCATATTTAAGTGTGCCAGTTGGTTGAGCTCAAAACCTGGGAGAGTCTTCAGGTCATGAGGATACCTGAAGTACTCTATTCCTTTCTTCCTCTTTACATCATAAACATTCAGATCCACAAAATACGCCCACGCAATAATCGTGCCAAACACCTTCTGATATTTTTTAACCTTGTAGAGCTTGGTGTAGGCATTTTGCTTAGGAGATGTGCGTCGTATTTCTGCCAAAAACAAGCCGCCCATTCAGCCTTCCTTATATCAACATTTGCATCCGAGGCTTGGGCGTGGCTTTCAACCTTATCCGTTTCTCTCTCCATCTCATAAAGCTTTTCATATGTAGCACTACCGAGAGTCTCACCCAAATTGGGGATCACATTGCCCTCTCAGTTAGTGTACTCTGGATAGTAATCAGATATGACATCTTCAATCTCAATTTCATCCACTCCTTGGAGCTCCTCATCACTCAAAACATCAACTTCTGGAGCATCTTTAACTAGCTCATTTGGATTCAGTCTAAACATCTCCGCAAGTTGCTCATCGGTCAGGTTGTGTATGATTTCTCCTTCTTCGGGAGTGTAGCTCACCGACCGTCTGACAATCCCTTGCAAATCAAGAATCATTGTGAATTGAGACTTGATTTGCTAAAGGGGAGCAACATCATATTCATCTTGTTGTGATGTTTGATCTTCTTGATTTAAACATTTAATACATCAATCATTAGTAATTAATCAAGACATCTAAACATTAGATAAACATAGATAAACATTAATTACATAAATGTAATATTTGAATCAAGTACACATTTTTTCTAAATACAAAAACATCTAATCTTTACTTTTATCCTGATCTGTCAATTCTACAACTGCAGGGGATGAGGATGATGCTCCCTGATCTTGTGCTCTATTAGTCCGCCTTTCTTGACCTTGATTGGAGGCTGATGTCGCACCATCACCTTCTTCATCATCATCTCCTCTCTTCTTACCCCTTGATCCTTCATCATCACTTCCATCTTCTTCACCAGACTAATCATCATCATCATCATCATCATTATCACCATCATCACCATCATCATTATCTTCACCTTCCCTGATCCTTGGAGGCTCATCTTTTGATCCTTTCAGCTTTAGGAGTATCCTCTTGTTTTTCTCCTCTAGTTCCTCAATCCTCTTTACCGAAGCAAACACCAGCTCATTTTGGCTTGTAAGTGCATGGTGGGAACGGCTTAAAGCCCTCTTGTACTGAGCACTCTTCTCGCTCAGATGCACTATCTGCTTAGGTTGGGCAGCATTCACATCCATCATCTTGTTTAGCTGTGAAGCCCTCAACTCAACAATGGCTAGAAGCTTTAGCATGATGCTGTTTAGGTTGGCGAGCTGTTCTTCTAACGCAATGTGGGGTAGAGTGGGTCTGGTGGTGAATGTAAAGTGGGTTGATAGACATGCTTGGTGGCTGGTAGTGGTAGTGGTGGATATGGTGAATATGGGAGGTGGTATGTGAGTGGGATATGGTGGAATGGTTGTGGTAGTGGTGGTGGATGGAGTTATAGTGGTTGTTGGAGAAGTGGGGGTGGTGGTGGTTGTAGTGGTGGTGGCTGGAGTAGTGGTAGTAGTGGTGGTTGTAGTGGTGGTGGCTGGAGTGATGGTAGTGGTGGTGGTGTCAGAAGAAGTGATCAAAGTAAATCTTGGTCTCTTCTTGCCCTTCATATCATGGGGTTGACCCATCCTCTTCTTCCTTGATCCCTTGGAAGAGGATGATCCCCCTTGGCTCATGGGCTGGTTCGGGATGTATGAAGGATCAATGACATTGGTAATAGCATCCCGGGACTCGCCTTGGCGTCCACCAACCGCCCTGAGTCCTCTCTCAGTGTCCACGACCTAGCTCCCAACCGTCCGTACCAGAGGCTCATCATCTATATCCTCTTCTTCATCTATCTGAAAGGAGGGGTGGATTGGAGCCTGCTCGGATCCACCCGGAGTCTCACTGCCTTGACCATCACCATGGTCGTCGTCATTATTGTCTGAATCCTCACTGGGTAGATCAATTGGCTCGACGTCTGAATCACTCTCATCGTGACGCCACTTCTTGTGAGAAGGCGCCAGTAATAAGCACTAGCCAACTGCCCGAACAATCTCCTGACAGGGGGTTTCACTTGCTTCCCCCTATACACTTTCATCCTACCCAAGGTGGTATCATCCATCACCTCGAGTACCACGACATCTTCTTTCTAATTTGGGAAAGACAGAAGCTTCTCATCAATAATAAGCTGTATGAACCGAGGGTACATGCAAAATCCCTCCTTACCCTTGGCCTCTAGGTTCTCTACCATGTAAAAGAATATCATGTTGTAGAAGTTGAAGGGGTAATTCAGCACCAGTGCTATGTAAGCATTCTGGATTTGGTTAGATAGATCATCAAATCCACCCCTTTATGAAGTAATGCACTTTAGAATGACGTGTGCCAGGTACTTGAACTAGGGACACATGTTGCTTTTGTTGAGCACACCTGCATTGATGTCCCAAGTGTACTTCATCCGTAGAAAACATCCCCTCATTGTCAGAGGATGTAACCTAGTCGGGTGGGCAGCATCATCACCCAAATCCAGTACCCGTCTAAGGTCTGCTGCAGTAACCTCAATCTCTTGCCCAAAAATGGTGCTCCGAATACAGTAGGGCTCAGCAGATCTATCAATTGACGCACCTTCCCAGAAGGCATGCTGTATCGACCAGTAGGGTGTGCATGGAGCAGATATGGCTCTGTAGATCCTTGATCTCCTCAAAAATGCAATAATACCAACAAACTCAGCAGCATTCCAAGTGGTGGCATCCAAGTGAGCACATATGTTGTGCTTAGTGTTGATGATCCACCTATCTGCCATGTTTCTGTAACACAAGACACCTAAACATGCGATTTTTTTTCATAGTAGAAACTGTTGAAATTTAAACTGTTCTGAGATCAGTCTGATTCAATCAGGCGATTGAGCCATATGACTGAGTTCAGTCGTGCGATTGAGCATGCGGCTGAGTTCAACCGGGTGATTGAACATGCGACTGAGTTCAACCGGGCGATTGAGCATGTGGCTGAGTTCAATCGTGCGATTGAGCTCATACGCCTTGTTCATTCGATCGATTGAGTCATTTGCCCAGCTCAATCATGCAATTGAAGTTCATTCGGACGATTGAGTCATTCGCCCAGCTCAATCGTGCGATTGAAGTTCATTCGGACGATTACGTCATTCGCCCAGCTCAATCGTGCGATTGAAGTTCATTCGGAGTGTCTATTCACCTAACTCTCTGTTCGATACTCTAACCTTAAATCTAGGTCAAAACTTGATGTTAAACATCGTGTTTAGACTCGTTAGATTCGTAGGGACCCTAACTATCATTGTATGTCCTTCATTTTAATGATTTTGCACATTTAGGTGGTCTATTTGAAGATTTTTATAGATTTCTTGATTTTAATCAAATAGGGTCTGTTAGGATTTGATTACACCACACATTTTGTGTGATTTCATTCACTAAGTACCTGTAGAGGATGAGAGCAAACGTTAGTAACACAATCATAGTCCAAAATCAATCAAATCGAATTTTGGCAGAGTAACTTTGCTTTCCAGCGATTTGGGAGCGATTGAAGGGTGATGAAAATGTGCGACCGACACCCCTCTATTTATACTAGGATTACCTTCGGTCGTGCGACTGGACCTATTCGCATGCTTCATTCATGCGACTGGGGCTCAGTCGTGCGACTAGCTTAGTCGGTCACATTCAGCCGTGCGACTAGGTTTCAGTCGTGCGACTGAATCAGTCGGTCACCTCCATTAGTGAGATTGGTTCATTTTGGTGATTCAATCGCATGGATTGACCCATGCTTATGGTCCAATCGTACGTCTGGTCCATGCGTATGGTTCAATCATGCAATTGGCTAATACGTATGATCCCATCGTACGACTAGTCCATATTATGGTCCAGTCGTGCAAATGGTTCATACTTATGAATTTGACCTTATGTACTTTCAAATACTTAACATTTTAATTATTGATAAGACGTTATGACCAATGATCATCTCAGACATGACCTTATTAATTTTAAAAACTGTTTGATCAACTCAAACGCGATCCTTTTAAATTTAAAGCCCGATTGCTCACCTCAGACATGACCTAATTTAGTGAGTGATTTACTGATTGAATCCAGATGTATAGTTCGCCTTTTACCTATCAACCGACTAAAAATAAATAAATACAACTAGAAAATTAAAAAACAAAACAAAGACATATTTTTGTATTTTTGATTTGAGGTAGATTGAAATCTTAAGACACGTATCTAACAGATTTTTC